>PHNY01205973.1:7045-19767 GCA_003724115.2 Anethum foeniculum | reverse complement strand
TAACATGTTTTTGTTGATAAAGGTAATTAAATCTGAAAAGGTAACTAATTAACGTGTTTTAATTGTTTTGGTTAAGAAAAATAAAAAATGTAACATTTTTTATTGAAAGAGGTAACTGCATATGATATTTTTATATAGTGTATACATTTTTTTTATGAATGTTACTTTTTAAAATATATATATAAATAAGGGTAATCAGGTAAAATCACTTTAGACCAGAAAACAGGTACCAGAACTTTCAATGTTTCGTCTATTATAATATAGTATAGATTTTTCATTTTGTATATAATAATATGTAAATATTTGACCAAAAATTAAATTAACAACTCAAAATTAGATAAAAATAAAATTATATTAATATTTTTCATTAATAAAAACTAATAATTTAAAAATATTTAAATTCAATATATTCATTACTTCACTCAACCAAACACATGATATCAAGAATGATACCTTAACTACATACCACCTTAACCCAATTATTCATTCCAACCCCATACCGTTACGCGAAACAAACGACCTCAAATAGGTTTGGTATATGTCATAAATTTTTCTCCAGCCCAGCCCGATTTAACTTGCAAGTTTTGTTCAATAATTTAAATATGAATTAATATATTATATACAATTACATTTATAAAATATAAATATTATTGTAACAATTTGTGCGTGTACGTATAATTTACGACATGATATACATTATTAAAATTTTACTATTAATGAAACTTAAATAATAGTACTACAATTGTAACATATTTTTTAAATTTTTGAAATGAGGGATGATATAGTATTGATTTTTTTTTTTAATAACTTATTCAACCTGTTCAAATAGACTCAACACGACCCAAACTGATGTATGACAAGTAGGGTTGAATTACAAATTTATATTTTTCGGGTTGGTTTAAAAATTTTCAACTCGATTTAATTGGGTAGGGTAGTAACAATGCCTACAACCCAGTCAATCCGACCTATGAATACCCTAGTTGCCCATACTGGATTACTTTGTTTAACTATTGTTATTGTTTTTTCATGGTTTAATATTTTATTAATTTATTAGTTAAAAACTAGGCCTTAGAAATATGTTTTTGTTAAAATAATTTTTTGCAATAATCAGACCAGGAAAAGTACGTAAATAACTTAAATATTAGAAGCCCGGGTGGGCTAAACCCTCTTCCAACTGTACTTAGTAATCCTGTCCGCCTCGATTTTAGATTAATTTTATGTGTATGTTGTGATAAATGTGTGGTCGTACAATGATGAATCATATATCCATTCACGTATTTGATGAGTATAAAATATTGAGTCTGTTGTCAAGAAAATAAAGAAGGGCCGAATACGTTGATACGGTCATGTTTGGAGATAATGTACATCATCTCCGATTAGGGGAGTTAAAGACATATTGGTTAAGGATAAGAGAAAGAGTAGTCGACTTTTCAACGTGGGCTGATCAGTTGAGTTTAAATATCATCGGTGACATGATATTAAATAAGATTATTTGGAGACGACAACTAGAATAGGTGAGACATGGCGAGATTACTGGTATAGAAGGCTAGGGTTGTTTTTATTCATTTTAGGTCAGACATATAAGTCAGTTTAGGAACATGACGCTTCACATGTGAATACAATCAGGATTGTGATGTGTATCCCTATTTTCGTTTTTTAATTTTTATTTTTCTAATTTTTTTTTAAAAAAAGTTATACTCATTTTTTAAATACGTATTAATGATATCCAATCTTAAAATGCGTATTATAGTGGTGATTTTGGCCGAAATTTTTTAAAAATAGTATCTGTGGATTATAGTGGTAATTTTGGCCAAATTTTTTTAAAATAATATTTGTATCAGTGAGCCATCACCCGAAACTCTTTCGAGGATGATTTAAAATCTTGTTTTTGAAACGATAATATATTATTATGCCCAAAATACAGTTGAGTCGATAATAAAATTTATTTATGAAATGTTTTAATGCATCCAGGATTCTTTTTCACCGCACTGTGATGCTTTGCGTAGCATTTGAACAGATGTGAAACTGAACCAGATAACAAACTTTCGTCTTCTCTCATCTCATCCTTTACAGCAGTATACACACTAACAAATAATAATACTCTGTTAATTAATTAAAAATGTAGAATTTTCATCACCGCCAAATGCATGCATAACAAAACCAAGTACATTTGATTTTCATTTAATTCATTTAATGTCATCGTCCTCGGCAAATCAGCGATCAGCCAGCGAGTCATGGGATTTCATCCTCCCATCCCCTCCCTCTCGCCTCAACGGTGGGGCTGCAGACCTCAGCCCCTCGGGTCTCTTGGCTTACGCAGCTTCAACAAGCGTATCTATTGTGGATTCTCGTTCAATGCAGCTGATTTCGGTCATCCCCATCCCTCCTCCACCTTATTCTCCTGTCTCTTCCTTCATAACATCTGTCCGCTGGTGTCCACAGCCACTCCGTCGCGACATTCTCGCTCATGATCCATCCACCTCTCCTTCTCATTTACTCCTCGCAGCTGGTGATCGCCTCGGAGGCATTGCACTCCTTGATCTTCGTAACAAATCGCCTATTTATTTTCTCGAAACACCCGACTATCTTAATTCTAATAAGCCAGGTATACAGGACCTTTGTTGGATCCAAGCTCGTGTCGATTCGTGGATTCTTGCTTCTCTTTCCGGACCTTCTTTGTTATCTTTATATAACACCAATACCGGAAGGTGTTTTTTTAAATATGACGCAGCTCCTCAACTCTTCTCTAGTGTTCGTCGTGATCCTTTTGATTCCAGACATTTCTGTGCTATAGGTCTAAAAGGCTTTCTTTTATCAGCAAAAGCTCATAATGATACATCTGAAGATGATATTCAACTTCACGAGATTCATATCTCCACGGACTCTTCTGAAATACAGAGGCTGGAGAAGGACGTTTACTCCAATTCTGGTGCAGCTATGTCACCACCGCTTGCTGTTTTCCCATTGTATGTTGCTAAAGTGGCATTTTCGCCACACTGGAGGCATATTTTGTTTATAACTTTTCCGAAAGAATTGCTTGTGTTTGATTTGAAGTATGAGGCAGCATTGTTTGTGACATCGTTGCCTCGAGGTATAGGTAAATTTATTGATGTCATGCCTGATCCTAGCACGGAGTTACTGCATTGTGCTCATCTTGATGGAAAAGTCAGTAGCTGGCGTAGAAAAGAGTAAGCATCTCGTTTTGAATTGTCATACTATACGCTTTTTTGAATGATTGTTAGGTGTATATAAACTCTACAAACATGTTTTTTAAGTGACCATACATTAAGGTAGGAATACAGCATAAGAGATCTCACACTCATGTTCAGTATGTCTGCATCTTCACCCACTTGTTTCGTCCTCCATAGTTTCACGTTAGCCTTGATATCTGCAAAAATTTGAACATGGAATGAATGTCAAGAAATTCCTGATTCTGGTACAATAAAGCTGCCATTTTATTATATGATATTAAAGAGGAATAGGAAATGGGATTCAAGGAGAACAAGTAAATAATGAAGGCAATGCTAAAAAATTCCTTAAAGATCACATTATGGGTAATACCAAATCAGATCAAGAAACCATAGTCTCATTCTCCAGCATGAAGCTTCCAATACTCCACAAATTCAAGTACTACACATCCCACACATTCCCACACAGAAACTAGTAGAGCAATTCCCAACTACGTCGTAGATTAAAGAGGCAGACTATGGTAACTATGCAGGGATCTAACTAGCTTATTTATATATGTTATTGATAAGCATATTTGCGGAGTTTTTAATAAAAACACGGAGTTTAATTTATCCTTAATCACATAAGTCTACCAAGTAGGTACTTGGGAGCATTTTTCCCATATAGTATTTCTTATGCAATCGTATATCTTTATCTGTTTTTTGTGATTTGAGGTATGGATAGAATGCAAAATCTGAACAAGATTAAAAGTGAAAAAGAACAGGATGATTAAGGTAGAGACAAATTTGATGGTTTCTAAATTTTCATGTTTGTAAGATGAATGGGAATGAGCATATATCTGTTGGTTCCATGGAACTGAACTCTAGTTCGAATTTGTATACTAAAAATGGAGGAAAAAATAAATGTCATTCATTTGTTTGAATGCAAATGTAGTTTGCATTTCATTTATTTCTCACCCCCATCTGGCCATCCCCTTCCATCCAATCGAATAACATAGCCTGTATATCTTCACATCTTACCACTTTTTGATAACACGTGAATTCTCTTCTCCCATCTCGCATTAGCAATCTCAGATTTTACTTCAAAAATATAGGAAATAACAGTATTAGCTTTTTAGGTTCTGAACTCCATTAATTCTTCTGGTTCTAATCTCTTTTTACCCTTCTTGTTAAATTACTTCTTTTTTAACTAGTTGTATATAGAAAACACCTTTTTTGCATGTCAATGTTTCTTATATAGCTAATATTACTAAAACTTAGGGAGTTACTTACTTGCATACTATCACAGAGGAGCGCAGGTTCACACAATGTGCATGATGGAAGAATTGATGCCCTTGATTGGCGCATCTGTTCCCTCTCCCTCGCTACTGGCAGTCACTCTCTCACTAACAGAGTCTGTTCTACAAAACTTTGGCAAGCATTGTTCCAATGTACTAAATACGGTGCCAGTGATGGATATAAATAATCATATTGATATTAGTGACAAGTCCCTTGTTATATGTAACACACATTTGCTTTCAATTTCTGATGATGGAAAAGTATGGGATTGGCTCCTAACTGCTGAAGGAAGTACAGAGACTCTAAAAGAGAAAACAAACTCAAACATCATTTCAGAAGCCAGCAATGAGGTTACATCTGCCCCTGACCCTATCCTGGATTCAATATTTAAGCAACCTGAAGATGCGAAAAGGTCTACTAGCAGGCTTTCAAACCCCTGTGTTACTCGGGATAAACTTTTGTTCAAGGTTGGTGCAAATCTTATCGTTTCAATAGTAATGTATCAGTTTTTTTGGTGGGTAAATTAATTTACTATTTTTTATGCTTTTAATCTGACATATGGAGATTAGAACTTTTTTAAATTAAAAAAAAAAAAAAAAAAAGTTCAGCTATGGAGATAAGGCATCTTGTTTATGATTGGTCTCCATTACTGACCTCTGTTGAAGTGACATGCTGAAGTCGCAGCTGCAGTATATATTGGATAACCTAGATCATACTAAAACTTCACAAGACAATAACATGTCAAATCCAAGCGACTTCTGCAACACATTTTTCATTTTTATGCACAATTTGATCTTTGTACCACTAGAATGAAGTTTTAGTATATGCTAGTGGCTTTTTAGTTTTATGCTTCCTTTACCATACTTAATTATTACCCAGAAAGGTGACATGTATTTTCACCTCCTATTGTTTAACTTGGAGTGGAATTGTCTTTTAATATGGAGGGAATACCATACCTCTTTCTCAACAAATATGGTAATAGGCAACATGCCATAGACTAGAAGATGTCTGCTAGAATGATCTTAAATGAAATTTTAACACATATCTGACATCTGTAGGAAAGATTCTCATATGAGATGTTTTGACTGATAGTAAGGAATTACCTTCAGCCTTCACCTCCCTCTAATTTTCCCTTTCCAACAAAAAGTCTATTTTCGAAGATGGCATGTTGGAAAATAGCTATAGAAACTATCATTGTTTAGACTTGGATGTGATGCATACTAGAAATTTGGAAGACCAAAATCTTTTTCTTTTTTTTTTTTTAAGTTTTACTTGGCTCCTCATTCTCCATTTTTTGGCTTATGCTCATAAAAACATATTTTTAGTTTCCTTGTTGCATGGTTTTAGAGTTTGTCTAACTTCGTGCCAACTGCCAAGTTCGTCTTACTTTTACTTGCACAAACAAGGGCAGAAGTCAGTAACAACAACTATATTTCTAATATATGTGGATAATTATGAGCGCCTTCGAATGCAGATCAATTTAGTTGGGCAGCTTCATCTTCTTTCTTCCACTATATGTGTGCTAGCTGTCCCAACTCCATCTTTAACAGCTATTGTGGCACGTAAGATTTACATACATTTTGCTTTTATTGTTAAATTCTTGGTTTGCTTTGTTTTTAAAACTGATATTAGATTTATCAGTTGATCGATGATGGTGAGATATTTACACGTGAAGGTGGCGGAAATTATCCTGCTGTTGCTGTTCCACTAGTTGCCTTAGGGTCTCAAAGTGGAATCATTGAGGTCATTGACGTCTCTGCAAATTCTGTGGCCGCGAGTTTCTCTGTTCATAATAATGCTGTCAGGGGATTAAGATGGCTTGGAAATTCGAGACTCGTCTCAAACTCCTATACCACGGTACAATTAATAGAACTTTCCTCATACTATTAACTGTTTACAATTCATAGAATATTCTGCATACTGTTAACTGTTTCGTTACTAACGTTACACATTTCCTTCCTAAACTTATCGCAAACGTTTTTCCAAACATAATGTATATATATCTATGCAGATGTATTACATAGTTTAAATGTCCATATTTGTTATGTAAGTTTGGTTTGTTGTGCCTATCCATCACGACATCCCTTTTCTTCATGGACTCAGGCAAATGAAAAAACTGGAGGCTACATTAATAAACTTGTAGTGACCTCTCTAAGAAACGGCCAGAATCGACCATTTCGGGTTTTACAAAAGCCAGAGCGTGCACCGATACGAGCTTTAAGGGCTTCATCTTCAGGAAGGTTGTATCAGTACTTATATTCTTCTCATCTTTAGATCCTAACTTACAGAGATTTTATGGATATTTGTTGCCATTTCTATTAAACTGATTCATGCTTGAGTTTATAGTTACCGAGCTTGATAGCAGAACCGCCCATTTACATCTTTAGAAGTTGACAACCAGCTGAAACTTGGTAAAAAGTAGATTCCCTTGCCACAATCCAACCGATGTGCATTATTTTCTTGTAGTTTTCCTTGATCACCAGCATCTTCTAAATGATCTTTTCAAGAGGTGTAATAGATGAACATTATCGACACTAAATAGATTAATAACGAGCTATCTATTTGCATGGTTGTATGTTTTTTAGGAAGATGCTGGTATGTCGAATTAGCAAATGAAAATGATTAACTAACAGAGTCCTACATTCAACCTGACCTGAAGAAGTTGCACTTATAAATTTAAGTTTCTAGGTCGTGTAATAATTCAAAAAGCTGTTTTACATTCCAAAACAGAATCCTACTTGAAAACCCTTTTAATTGGATTCCCTTTCTTTTGCTAGTAGTATCAACAAAATGATCTTACCAGGTTTTCCTGTCATATTTGCATCATCAACCACCACATATATACTAAATGCCTAAATTTCAAGAGGTGAATATGAAACAAAGTATTTGTAGTTTACTGTCATATTCCATCATCGACCACCACATTTTTGTAAAACATGAACTTCTGGTTTGAATTTGATAATTTCACATGTAATTTGATCTCCACGATCGTAGCATTTTGACCAATTTTTAGGAATTTTTTTTTCCAACTGTAATTATGCTGATAAACTGCAGATATCTTTTAATTTTGTTTCGTGATGCACCTGTTGAGGTCTGGGCAATGACGAAGACTCCAATTTTGGTAAAGAGACTGATTATCTTTTATTTCCTCACTCAAGGTTTATTTCCATTTAGTCACTGTCTGGATCAAAATTTGAGCACATCATGATTGATTAATTATCTCTAGTTCATAACTGTGTACTGTTTGAAAATTATCATTAAATTCACTGCATGAAAGATGTGCTGGGCATCAAACTCTACAACAGCAGCTATGCACCGACACTTTTTTAATATTCTTAGTTCCTCATGCAGATACGATCATTAGCTCTTCCATTCACAGTAATAGAATGGACTCTTCCAACAGCTCCACGACCTGGTCAGACCGCACAATCTAGACATTTAGCAGTAGTATCAGAAGAATCTGCAACTGGTGCACAAGGGGGGACATCCTCTCCAAGAACATCCTCAGCGGATTCTAGTGAGCAGTCCACATTTTATTCTCTTAGGTTGTGTTTGGTTGGCGTGAATGGAATGCAATAGAATTGAAGGAAATAAATAGGAGTTGGAGGGAAGATTGAAAAAAAATTAGATATGCAAAATTGTTATGATAAGAATTGTAAAGAAAATGGGGTTAGTAAGGAATGGAGCATTTTATCTCAAATTGGGGGTGTTTAATTATAGTTTAGGTGATTAGGAATAGAATGGGTTAAAGAATGAAAATTTAAAAAATTTAATCATTTTACACTTAAAATCTCATTCCATTCCATTTCATTCACCCCAATCAAACACAACATTATAAGAAAATTCCATAGCCTCTTATGTTCTTATAAACAATTCATGCACAATTTTGACCTCTAAATGCAGGAGCACAAGAAGGGTCTCAAGATGACTCTTCAGAAAGTTTCTCATTTGCATTAGTGAACGGCGCCCTAGGAGTTTTCGAGGTCCATGGTCGGAGGATCCGAGATTTCAGGTTCCTTGCCTTTGGAATTGGCGAGGTTCAGTGTTCCTTAAATTCATTCTTCATAATGTATAATTGCATTGTTTGTCTGCAGACCAAAATGGCCTTCTTCTTCATTTGTTTCATCTGATGGACTGATTACAGCTCTGTGCTACCGTCTGCCTCATGTAGTATGTTTCATGTGTAAATAATTTCTTTACCGTGAATGTCAATATTAGATGAGTTCTCCTTAAAAGACTTCCGTAAGGTAGTAAAACCTTTGTTTTTCAGGTTACAGGGGATAAATCAGGAAACATACGTTGGTGGGACGTTACAACTGGGCAATCTTCCTCATTCAACACTCAAAGGGAAGGGATCAAAAGAATTAAGTTCTCACCTGTTGCTCCTGGAGACCGCAGCCGTGGGCGAATAGCTGTGCTTTTTTTCGACAATACGTTTTCCGTGTTTGATCTTGTAAGTTGTAAGTTAGGCAAGTGAACCTTTGGTCCAGTTTATCTTTCTGGCATTTTTAATTATGTGAACACTTTTATAATTCCATAGTATTTTGTTTTTACTTTAAGTTTAATGGTGTTTATCAACTTATGTGTTTGAAAATGTGCAATGGGATAGTGTGCAAGAAATGCATCATATCCTTCCATATTCTAAAAATATTTCTACTAGAGAGAGTCCTATCATATTCTATATGGTCATACTTCATAAATTTAAAGATTCTTTATTAGTTTATATCATGTTACATATATATTATTGATATACTATATTATCGCCCTTAGGACCCAGAGTTAGTTCTAAGTTTAAAATCTTTTTGATTTGCAGGATTCACAAGATCCATTAGCTACTACTCTTCTGCAACCTCAATTCCCTGCAATCCTTGTCCTGGAACTTGATTGGTTGCC
This sequence comes from Anethum foeniculum, assembly GCA_003724115.2. Taxonomy (NCBI): domain Eukaryota; kingdom Viridiplantae; phylum Streptophyta; class Magnoliopsida; order Apiales; family Apiaceae; genus Anethum; species Anethum foeniculum. Next base: position 10,408 of record PHNY01205973.1, on the reverse strand, counting down.
TTTGAGAACTGATAAAAATGATCCACTGGTATTGTGCATTGCAGGAGCTGATGGTAGTTTTCGGCTTATTGAGGTTATGTATGTGTGACAATTCACTCATATTAGACACTTTTATCCATTTATTTAGCTTCAAGCCAGCTTTCGCACAAATATCTACTTCTAAAATGGAGGGAAACATGTTCACTGGTAAAAGAGTACACACATATTGGTAAAGTTATCACTTAAAACTTGCAATGTTTAGTTGTTGTAGTGTTGCCTTTAGTGTTATAAACAGGTATAATTCGATAAAATATAGGCATATCTGTTTGACAAATTTTAAGATATTAACACACGTGATACTTATCCATCTTAGTACTAAGCAATAGATTTCATCCTGAAAATTCAAATATTCAAATTCAGCACCTTCTTCTCTTATTGTTTTCACAATCCTAAATGTCACATGAAGTTTATATCCAAAGTGACAACAAGAAGTACACTTACTGTTTTCTAAACATTGTCGAATAAAGAAGAAACGAAGTGTTGGTCTTGCATTCATAACAGATTGTAAGAACTTGTATTAACTACATTTATCATAATCCATCCAGAAAGATAAATTGATTTTTCTTTTCAGTACAAGTCTAAATTTGTTCTGTTTGAATAATTTATGTATCTCCAGAACACTATCATTCTACAATATAGGATATTTTGAAAACCAATGTAATACTAATGCTTTTATTGTGGATAGAGCGTCGAAAGCTCGACTATTAGTTTGTACCGTACATAGTTTTAATTGTGATCTGTGATTTCATGTAGCTCTGCATGAATGCTGATCAGATTTTGCCTATACAATTGTTCGTAATAATGGGCTACTATTGGATATTTCATACTGAATTTGTAAACTACTTGCATGTCAAATTTAAGTATCAGAAACTAGTTTTAAGAGCTTTTCTTGTCTATTATAAATCAACATTTTCCGTCCTATTATGTAGCAGTGATAAAAGTGGTGGACATGTACCCCAACCAAGATTTGTGAAAGTGAGATTTCGGCCAATGCCTTTATGTTCACCTGTATTACTTCCTACGCCACATGCCCTGGTGAATTACTTTTCCTTCGAAGCATTAAAGTTTATTTATCATTGAAATTATTATATAAGGAGTGGGATGGGGTAACTATGAAGACTAAACTTGATATTTATTCAGATTCTTGAACTGCAAGAACTCAACCTTCCGGTTCTAGTTTTATGAACTGGTCCAAGGACCGGAAACACATCCACATCTTGTAATATATAAAGAAAGAAATGTTTCTGCTGCAGCAAATAGTCTTATCTGTAATATGTCTTACATATCACTTATCAGTGGCAAGTTGTTTTGCTGGTATGTTAGCCTTATATTTTACAGAAATGGAGTCGAACGAGCTACACTAATCTTCTAAATTTGTATTGTGGGTTCCATTTGTAGTTTGCTAGATTTTTGGCTGTGTATCCCCTAATAGTAGTCCTTGTATTATAATCACAATTTTCGGGGTATATTCTTTTTATTTTGCTGGTGACTCGCTACTTTTTAAATCATGTTTTCTTTTTCCTCATCACAAAAGGCATTGCGGATGATATTGCAATTGGGTGTCAAGCGCTCATGGTTCAGTGACTCCACTAGTGTGGATCAGAAAAACTCTAAACTTTCAAGAAACACATCATCAGCAGATGATCTTCGTAGTTATATGATTGATTTACCACCTGTAGGTGATTCTGTTGTGCCAGAGTTGCTCCTCAAGGTATTGGAGCCTTATAGAAAGGAAGGTGGGTCTTTTTTAGTCTACTGGTTGACGAATTTTGCACGCATGATACATTTCTTATCTGTTTATGTTGTTTTCCCTTGTGTGTGCTTTTAATTTTCATTTCAAAGGTGGCATACTTGATGAGGAGAGGGTGAACCTATACAATACTGTTGCCGATAAGGGCTCGGTTATGAGATTTGCATTTGCAGCTGTAGTTTTTGGGGAATATTCAGAAGCACTTTTTTGGTTAATTTTGCCCCGTGCTCTCAGACATTGGAAAAACAAAATTGTTAGCAAATCTCTTCAGAAAGCTCCAGTATCAGATCCAGCTTCAGAAGTCAATAATGCATCCATGCTGGCTATGATAACTTCAAAGGAAAAGTCAGCATGTGAACAAAAAAATGTTGTGGTTAGTCTTTAGTCCCTTAACCTATGCGACTTAATATTATTCACCAGCATTGTGAAGAATAGTTATCTTTTTAGTCCCAAGTATAAAGAGTTATCTTTTAAACTTTGTACTCTATTTATTCTAATTATTAAGGCATTAATACAGATGAACTTTGGCCAACTTAAGCAAATGGCTTTTGAACATGAAGAATTGTGGGATATGGCTAATGAGCGTATTACTTGGCATGAAAAATTGGAGGGTGAACAAGCTGTTCAAAACCAGATACACGAGTGAGTTCTATCCATATATATTTAGTAAGACTGCCTTTTTCATTTTGTGTTTCTTGCTTATCTTTTTAAGGATCAAGTATTAAACTACTTGTGGCTCCGGTTTGTTTTGTAAAATGAAATTGCTCAGGTCACGTTGTAGTAATGGTAATTGTGATAATTCTTAATCTATGAGGCCAAGGTGAAAAATATCTTATAAGCACTTTAAATCTTATGTCCACTTCTGGATACTGTCTTCAATTCAGATTAATATAGTACAAACTTAGATGCTCTCATCATCATCGTTTTCCTTACATTGTTCACATAAAAAAAAAATAAAAAAACTATATTACATATGGGAAGGGGTGAGATTATACCAGAATATACTTTCGAATGTAGAGCTTCTGTGATACATAATGATTTGAAAGATAACTGGTTTCTTGTAGCAAGCATTCCAGGAGCTATTATAAAAGCTTCACCAGGCAATTAGTAAGAACAAGCTACCAGATCAAAACTATATTCAGTTTAATAAAAAAGGAATACGTAACTGTGTTTTATTTTAGAACTGTGCTTCACTCAAGATTTCAACTAGTTAAACTATCATAATGTTTTTAGTAATCTCAGTATATTCGAAGTCGTATTTTTAACGGGAAAAAGTGATGACATCAAGCAAAAAGTATGGTACATGGTCACGCCTTATATCCCTCTGTTTGATTAACATCCTTGATTATCAGGCTTGTGTCTCTTGGGAACTTAGAAGCTGCTGTTACTCTAATGCTTTCCACTCCTCCTGAGAGCACTTTCTTCCCTTCAAATGCATTGCGCGCTGTTGCTCTTTCATCTGCTGTGTCGAAATCACTATTTGAACTTGCAGTGAATGTAATTTGAAATCTCTAACATTGCCTGGTTTTGTACAAGGAAAATTCTTTGGCTTTTATTAAATTTCAATCATCCAC
>PHNY01205917.1:1668-14164 GCA_003724115.2 Anethum foeniculum | reverse complement strand
GAAACTTAAATTTAAACTATAAAGACTTTGTATATGCGATTTCTAAAAGATGTACAAATGAAAGGAAATAAGCAGGATATGAAATGAAAATGTGAAGGGCAACGTACTTTCTGCTTATGCACCCTAAAGCTGAAAATAAGAACGTTCTCTTAATTTACCAAACAGGCGTAATAAGTTGAGAATGAATTTTTGACCCCTTTAAGTGAAAGCACAGGGTAGAGAGTCTCCATCGACAGGGTAGTAATATGATTAGTTTTTCACAGAACCTCATCATTCAACCATTATAATCATAAATGAACTGTATCCCACCATGTAAATTTGAAAGATGTATATGGTGTTTTACGTTGCGTCATGCAGGAAAACTTCAGTTTTTTTAAATATGAAATTTAACTTTTTAACAATATACAATGGATGCATATATCCTACTGTTTTAAATTCGGAAGTAGTTAGTCAACTCATATGCATTGGTCAAAATATGCTCATTATTTTTGGGTACTCCGTATGTAACTTAATGCCAATTAAACTTGACGACGGTGCAAAGAATATTATTTGTCATTTTCATGTTGGTAAGATGTGCATGTTTTTCTTCCAGCTGACGCAGACATTTTGACATTTGTTTACTTCCAAACAAAATACACCACCCCACACGCTTCTTTTAACTTTAATTAAGTATTCACTTTAAAGAACTGAATATGGACTGGATTAAAAAAAATTTAGAGGTCCATAATTAGTAGGTGAAAGTCCTGAACTGGACAAGAAGATTAATTCAGTTATTTGCAACTAAAAACATTGATATAGAAAGTGGAAGTAAAGGATGCGCAAAACAATCTAAAGGGGGCTGTTTGGTTGTAGGTTAACCGAATGAGAATCAGGTTCTGCATAACTATAGTGTCTCGATTGGATTTTGAAAGTGGTGTAATGGAAATCAGATTATTTTTATTTGATTAACGGAATTCCTGACTATATCCCCGGGATTTTATAACTCCCAATCAATATCGATCATTTCTTCCTCTCACTTGATTTCTCTAGTCATCTTTTTCTTTCATCTTCTCTTTCCTCTCTCTTCGTCATTTTCTTCCTTTCACACTTTCTTTATTCTTATCTTCTTCTTCAATCATTTCTTCCTCGCTCTCTATCAATTTGTAAGGTAAATTTTTAATAACAATGTATACTACATTTACATTATAATAGAAACGGTTTTTTTCTGTCGCATAAAATTTAATAACAAAATTCGGTAAAAATTGATCACTTATTTCCTACCTACGTCAAAAATGGTATGAATTGCTCATGTGGGGCCCAAACCTTGGACATGCAAGCATCAAAACATACTGAAATCTGGTCAGAAATTGAAACATATCGATTTTGGTAAGTTTTGATTTTCTCCGTGACCTGATGACCCCAGAATTCACATCATCAGCCCGCTCATTTTTTTAAGCATAAAATGATGTGGTTTTTCAGAATTATTTCCTATTGAATCTGGTTGGAAATGATAACAAACTAAAACCTACCAATATCGGTAAGTTTTGTATGTCGACATGACCCCACAATCCACGTCATCATTCCGCTTATTTTTTAAGCATAAAACGGTGTCGTTTTTAGGAGTGATTCCTACTACATTTGGTAGGAAATGATAACAAACCAAAGCTTACCGATATTGGTAGGTTTTGAACCTCGACATGACTTTGGTTCACCGTTTTGATCATTTCCTACCAATATCGGTGGAAATTGATAATTAAAAAGAAAAATATGCTTTTTCATGTTTTTTGTTGATTAGTTGTCATGTTTTTGTTGATTAAACTCAAAGAATATAAAGATCTATTATTATTTTGGTAGGTTAGGATAAAATTATTTCATTTATACTTACATTCTCGTATTTTTAATGTTATTTAGCAAAATTCTAATTATAAATCAAAGAAATTAAAAAATATAGGGACGTTCTAAAAATATTAAATTTTTAGAAGTGAAATGTCATTTATAAGTGAGAGTAAATAAAGGAAAAAAAATTGGGCAAGAAAAAATTTATAAAAGTATTAAATTGTTTTGAAAATGAAATAGTGGTAGTTTTCGAAGTTTGAGTTATTGTTCACAGTTTAGGGGGTTAGATCAAGGTTACACATTTCGATTTTTTTCTGGTCAATAATCCGACCGTACGGGGAAGATTTAGATATATTGATTGTTTATATGTACAAAAAATATTGAATTTTCTAATTTATAACCTATATTTTTATAATAAATCTATCAACAAAAAATTGTTATTACTACCTATACGGGTAGAAAAATGCCAAAAAATATTGTTTATCGTTTTTCTGTTGGGGTATTTCCTACCATTATTGGTAGTAAAGTAGCAAGGTAAACACATAAAATAATATTTAAATAATATTTTATTATTATTTGATTAGAAAAACCTACAAGAAGAAGAGCTATTTCTTACCGATATTGGTAGGAAATTAATATGAAAAAGAAAAATATGTTTTTTTTCATATTTTTTGTTGATTGCTTGTCACTATTTTGTTGATCAAACTCTAATGCTATAATTCATTTTAGTAGTGTAAGATAAATTCATTTGATTTATATGTAAATTCTGGTACTTTTATGTGTTTTATCAAAATTTTATTTATAAAGAAAAAATTAAATATTATATGGCCAATCTAGAAAATTAATTTTTTAGAAGTGAAATATTATTTTATAGTGAGAGGAAACAAAGAAAAAAAAATTACAAGAAAAGAATTATAAAAATATTCAATCGTTTAGAAAACGAAAGAGTCATAGTGTTTGAAGTTTGAGTTACGGTTTGTACTTATTGTCCAGGGGTAAAACATGGTTATACATTTCGAATAAAAAAAATCAGTAGTCCCGTATGAATGATTAAATATATTAAACTTTTATATGTATGTAAAATATATGATATTTTTTTAATTTAAGCTCCTATATTTTTATAATAAATCTATTAAAAAAAATTTATATTCCTACCAATACTTGTATAAAATGTCAAAAAATGGTGTTAGTCGTTTTTCAATTGGGGTGCCAAACATATGAAATAATATTTAAATAATATTTTGTTATTATTTGATTGAAAAAATCTACCAGATGGTGAGTTATTTCCTACCGATATCAGCAGGAAGTTAATATAAAAATATATATTTTTTACATACTTTTTGTTGATTGGTTGTCAAGTTTTTTTAAATCAAACTCTAAGGACATAAAGATCTATTCATTTAGTAGTGCAGGATAAAATTATTTGATTTATACTTACATTATTGTCTTTGTATGTTATTTAGCAAAACTCTAATTACAACAAAAAAAAATTTAAAAAACATAGAGACGGAGAGAATCTTTGTTTTCACCTTTTAGGTTTCGGTGATTTGTCAAAATAAAAGTGAGAATTAAATTAGATTTAAGTCATGTAGAATCTTCCCTTAGGACTTCCTGTGTGGCACTTTTTAGGAATCAAGTTGAACTAAGTCAAAGTGGTCAAACTGCTTTAAAGTATTTTCTGACACATCTTATATGACATGGACTGAGTATAGATATATCAATTTATGTGAAAAGTTATTTGAATAAGGATGTCGATTGATTCAGCTTCTTTCAGAAATATATTTTACAGATTGCATGAAAGCGTAAGAGGTTGTGGCGGCATCCCAACAAAAGTTATGTATTATATAAAATTATTACAGTACCCTTTGTCATATGCCAATATGTTGCCTTTATTTGAGTACCCGTTGTTCATTGGACATGCTTCCATGAAGCATGATCTAGTGCTATCACACAAACTGATCAGCTGTGATAGTACATACGTCAACTGAGGATTCCAATCTACAACTTGTCGTTTACTGTTAAGCTTATGATAGTTTTTGCTATTGTTCAGATATTGTCGTTTATTTCACGTTTTCAAACATTACAACATATTATTGTTGTTGTTGTTTCGAGCATAAATATACTACTTGTTGAACATTTCATAGCTCATACTTGTTTGTTGTGCTAATTTTTCAGTTAGGGCTGGCCATGCCTCGTATCCGGCATTACCCTGAAGAAGAGTGTGGCTCTCGGACAGCAGCATATATCTATATTTCATCTGCCATTTTCGGTAAAAAGTTGTTGGGACGTCTAGCTAGTATAGTAGTTTGTATTGTAATAAAATCTGGATTAGTTTGTAAAACTAAACTAGACTTTTGATTGTTAACATAATTTCTTCTCGAGGTTATCCTAATGATGATAGTGGTTTGTAATAACTCGTGGTTTGCAGTAGTTTCTGTTTCATACTATAACCTGTGATCAATCCTGATAACTCCCAATCCCGATCAAGTCCTTCCAACGCCGTATGTGGTGTAGCTGCTGGTGGGTGTCTGCAAAACAACACCGGAGGGGGGTTTGAGCCTCACGGCGCATTCGGCGTGAGAGTAAGAGATAGCTTTTTGGAAGGAGATGACTAAAAAGGGAGAGATCTGAAATGGAGGTGAGTGTGTGTATAAGATATAGTGCTGACTGAAAAGTGACCAACCCCTCAACCATTCATCCTAGGACTATTATATATAGGCCCAGGACTACGGTTTTGGGAAACGTACCTATGATCCTGACCATTCATTACCAGGTGAGGAGGACACCTGGCGTTCACGGATACCTTACACGTGTCCAGGTGAAAATTGTAGGAAAGTGTGTCATGAATGTTCTGGCGTGAGCCTTTATTGTGTTCATCATTGACAATCATTAGCTGTCACCATCACCAGTGGTCCCCAGCCATGACTCGTGCTCCACCTGTCCTTGTGTCAATGCAGTCATGATTGTTTGAAGGGTTATGGGCCGGGGCCGCTTCTGGACGGGGCCCAAATGAATCGGGGCTAGAACCATTCTTAGGCTGGGCTTAATTATGGCCCAAAATAGCAAGGATCATTTATATTCTATCATTTACACCCCCAGTCCCCTATGCAGATTTTCTGGATGGGGGAGTTGAACCTGAAATTTTGAAAAATATGACCAGGGCTGAAATTAATAAAACTAAATTTTTTTTGCTGCTTTTTGCCCCCATCCCGGGTCAGTTTTGAAAATGTGACTAGGGCTAAAATTAATAAAACTGTGAAAATTTTTGCTGTTTTAGCCCACAGCCCGGGTCAGTTTTGAAAATGTGACCAGGGATGGAAGTAATTAAACTAGAAAAAAAAATTGATGCTTTTTGCCCCCCAGCCCGGGTCAGTTTTGAAATTATAACTAGGGCTGAAAGTAATAAAATTAAAATTTTTTTGATGTTTTTACCCCCAGCCCGGGTCAGTTTTGAAATTATAACCAGGGCTGAAAGTAATAAAATTAAAATTTTTTTGATGTTTTTACCCCCAGCCCGGGTCAGTTTTGAAATTACGACCAGGGCTGAAAGTAATAAAACTAGAAAAAAAATTGATGCTTTTTGCCCCCAGCCCTGGTCAGTTTTGAAAATGTGACCAGGGCTGAAGTTAATAACACTATGAATTTTTTAATGCTTTTTGCCCCCTAGCCCGGGTCAGTTTTGCAATTATGATCAGGGCTGAAAGTAATAAAACTAGAAATTTTTTTTGATGTTTTTTGCCCTCCAACTCGGGTCAGTTTGGAAATTATGACCGTGGTTGAAAGTAATATAACTAGAAAATTTTTTGTTTTATTTAGAAAAAGTAATTGATTTATATACTAATTAAGTAAGGGTAATTAAGTAAAAATATTGAAATTATTAAGTAAGGGTAATTAAGTAATTTCAGCAAGTACCGTACCGACCGACCAACTACCAAATTTTTAATGTTTCGTCTATTATAATATAGAATAGATAGATAGTATCGATAGATACATGTAGCAATAAAGAATATAAAAATTGTAAGAAGTTTATCATTAAAATAATACAAATTTGCGTATATGAACCCAATTCATAAATAAAAGTTGGTGATGTTATTTGTTTTCGGAACCTTTTCTGCGTTATAATAATAAACTATTTTTAAATAGATGAACTTTACTATAAAATTATCATTGCAGTCTTGCAGAGGAAGCTAAGTAGTAGTAATGTCTTTGGCTCCTTTGCCAGTGACGGAGGCAGAGAGATATTTTAGGGGGGCGGTTTTATATTATAATTTTGATATATAAAATAATTTAAAATATTAAATATAAAATCAATTTAAAAATCAATTTTTTTTAAAACTTTCACATTTCAAGGAAAAAAGATCAATTTTAAAAGTATTTATAATTTTGAAAACGTCTTAAAACCATAAAAAACCAAAATTTTGAAAACAACTTACAAGAAATAAGGGTAAAAATTGAAAATTTAAAAAAAAAACTACAAGAATTGAAGCTAAAAATTGAAAAACAAAGTGAACCATGAGTCGAACCCTTGTTTCAGCTGTGCAAGACAGACCTTACAGCCACCAAAGTAATTATAAATTTGGAATTATAAGTATGCTACCGATATTAAAAAATCTGGGGGGCCAGGGACCCCTGGACCCCGTCACTGCTCCTTGCTTCATGGCTGGTGCCTGTAGTGAGCTTGTCGCAGGTGAAGAGTCCTTGTTAATTTTACTGATTTTTCAATTTTAACCTTGTTTTACCGTATGTTTTCATTCTATGTGCAGCCTTTCCAAAAAAAAAAAAAAGAGAGAATCCATATGCAGTCAATGTGATATGGCCTAGTTGTAGTGGTCTGGGTAGTTAGGGTATGCTTGGGTTCTTCTGGTATTCTTTTGGGCTAAATTGAAATAGGCAGTAATGTAGCCTTTGGGCTTCAAGTAGGGTAATCTGTTGTCTTTGTTTAAACATAGGTGCCAGAAAAAAGTTCATCAATGTTAATATACGAATGCAAATTTATTTTCTAAGAAATTGATAAGTATGTTATAGTATAGCCTTGAATTACATAAAAGTCCAAAAAGGGTGACCTTTTGATCCATACTCAGCTTCCTTTGTCGACTCGTTGATTTAAATCTTACCAAAGATATATTAAATGTTATTGTGTTTTTTTTGCAGAATAAATGTTATTGTGTTAACTATAAAAAAATATATGAAAGTCAATTCATCTGCCGGGCTCAATCAAAATTAGGGGTTTTTTTCAAATACCTAAAATTAGAAAATATTTTGAAAAATTAAGAAATTTTTTTAAAGTATTTTTTAAAAAATATTTAAAATTTTTAATTTTTTAAAAAATATTTTCGAAAATATATTTTTACAACTTTACAATCATATATGTAACTCTACTCAACTAAGATCTTAAATAACCACAAATTTCACTTTAAAATTTAGTAATCGAAATCATTTGAATAATACATTATATAGGTACGTTATACCGGTTAAATTAAATACAACCTCAAATATAACTAAAAACTACTTCAATTATTTTCCAGAAACAATTAAAAAAGTTGCTTTCGGCTACAGAACATATTTTGAAAATATTTTCAGAAAACAATAAAATTATTTTTTATACTTCCAATAATATAATACATTTTTCCTAAACCTTTTTTATTTGTATAAATTTAAATTTTGTGTAATTTATGGAGAAACTAATTAAAATTTTTGAAAAATTATGTCAATCGAGTTGTTATTCCATATCTTAAAATTTGTACTTGTATTAGAATAATATAAAATTTAATCAAAGACAAATTAAAATTTTTTAATAATTCAAATATATTATTTCTACAAACTTTAAATTTTAATTTTTTTTTAAATTTTCCAATAAATCATTGAATTAGAATCATTTTTTGTCGTCGGACCATCTTTTTCTTTAAATATTTAATTTATTTAAATATTTTAAATTCTTTTAAATTTATAGACTATATACAGTGTTGTAAAAAGCGGGAATTGGATTTAATCGGATAATTAGAACTAATTTAATATTATTTTTATTTATAAATATTAATATATGTAACTACTTTATTATTTTGATTATCCATATACATTATATATATTTATACAAACTAATATAAGATATATAATATTATTAAATAAAATATAAGTTTTAAGATCTATCGTATTAATTGAGGTCAATTTGAAATGAAAAGTTCAGAAAGTTCATTATTTAATCATTTAGAATAGTAATTATTTGTACGAGAATTACATTTTTCTTAATTTTTTGCCAAATTTAAAATTTAAAATTTTTTTAATTTTTTTTATCAATGAGGTTGTTTTTTATCCAGTTAACCCAATTTTTGACCGATTAATATGATTTTTTCAATTTTTGACCGACTTTTTTTGTAAAAACGATGTTTGACCCGATTTTTGCTTAATCAGTTCATTGACCAACGGAAAAAGCGACTAATCGGATCCCGATTAATCAATAATTTTTAGAACAATGGCTTTAAATTATATCAATAGAATTGTTACTTTAAATTTTAAATTTAGACTTACATTAGAATATCACAAACTTTAATTAAATATATATTATTTTTTAAAAAATATTCGAATATATCATCTGTTATCTGTTCGAACTTAAATTTTCTTTAAAAAAATAAAATTATATAATAAATCATTAAATTAGGATGACTTATTGTCCGTATGTCCTGTGCACCTAACCATTTTATTTTTGCACTAAAAGAGTGGATTGGTTTCAAAATCAAGAAAGGAGCGCATTGCATGATTGAGCATAGTTAAAAACAAGTTAAGAAAGACAAGGGAAGGTAAATAAAATAAGATAGAGATGTGGTTTAGATGAATGCTGCCTAACTTTACACCATACCACGTTATTATCCAAGTGTCCGCATTGGCATTACATTATCCTCGCCAAAATGTTCCCACTATTTTATACTCCCAAATGCATCTGTATGTACAATGTCAGGATGAGGAGAACAACTAACACAATAATAATGATATGTACACGTATCCTTTGCATCAACATGATTGACACAACACAGAAAGAGTATTTGTTGAACTACACATAGCACAAAAAGTTATATGGGGCCTTAAAAGATAAACGTCTTTTAAAAATGGATCGGGCTAGATTTTTTTTAAAATCGGATGGGCTGTACGTCCTTTAAAATATGAGGTCCGTTTTAGATTTGTGGGAAGGTCCGGATCGAGCCGAACTGGATTTTTATCCGGGCTTTTCTATTTATATATAAAGTATTGATTTATATTTTGTGGCTCGATCTGTGAGTAGTTTAGGTACCAAAAAAAAATATCTCAAACTATGAGCTATGAGAGAGTAGTTTAGACACCAAAACAAAAAATATTTTTTAATATTATATTCAACAGTTTTCTTTCTTTAATATTCTTTAATATTACAATCAACGATTCTTTAATCTAAAACACTAACAGTTGTTATTTATTGTAACAAATAGAAAAATCAACCAAATATACCTGATTGCTTCTAACTGTATAATATAGTTTTTAAAAATCTATGAAATATAAAAAAATCAGATTTTTATCCGTGCTGAACCGGGCTTTTATCCGAGCTTTGTTAGAATAGACTTTTATTCGGACATTTTTGAATCCGGACTTTTCGGATTTTGGACCAGGTCGAATTTCCAAGAAAAAAAAAGACCTGTCTATGGCCCACGAACCGGCCCGAACCTGGCCGGCTTTTTTACCGGATCCGGCTTTTCAGACTTTTTCCATGATCGAATCGAATTTCGGACTTCAAATTTTCTAAACATCTCCACGTTAAACCATCCAACTTCTTAGCCGGGTCATTTGTTTATGGAGAATCATATTTATTTATTGTATGATAAAAACATATAGTTTTAAAATAAATTTAATCTTAAAATTTTATCAAATTTTCCTGCCTTTACAATTTCTCATTATACTTTTATTTATACTAGCTTATTGCCCGTGCAATGCACGGGTTGTATGGAACATTGTAATATTTTAAAAAAGTTGAATAATACGTTATGAGTAGATATAAAATATGTTATTAATAAAATTTTAAAGTTATAAATAATAAATTTAAATATATTAGTAGAGATAATCGAACCTAAAAATATTTATCAAGTTTCGTTTGATTTATTTTGATTCTATCTTGAGTTCTAGAAATCAGATTTTGACAATATTACAACCTACGCAAAACTCACGAAATATTCTGTAGTTCAGTGATAATTTAAAAGGTATTATTTACATAAAATTTTTGAGAAATTGAAGAGAAAAAACAGTTATGATTTTTTATTTTATGTATTCTATTCAATTTAGGATACATAATCTATTAAATTTATGATACCTACTAACTAATCTATTCAATTTAGAATACTTACTTAGTTTTGGTTCAGATTATGAAAATAGAATATTTCCTTATTTTAATGTAACGGCTACCATCTATTTAATTCAAGATCTAATGGTACATATTACATTGGTAGTACAGGACCAAATATTTGGATAAGATCCCCTTATGCATATTATATTATAAGGATATAATAAGGATATAATAAGAATTATCTAGCTTTTAATTATATCGGATCTACGTGACAACTATGAGATTTATATCATTTCAAGTGTTTTACATTAATTTATATTAATATACTATAATTTATAAATTGTAAAATATATAAACTTCCCCCAATAGATCCTATATATTATAATTTTATTGTTAATGGATTTTTATAAAGAAAATGGTAATTAAGTAATGAGTCCTTTAATAATATCATCCTCAATATGTGAGTTTGAGATGGATTATATATTATCAAATGTTTATAATTAATTGGATATATAAAATATATTTTTTTGGATACAAACCGAATATATTTCCGATCATCTATTATATTTTTCAGTAAAAAATGTCACGGGCTGAATAAATATTTATTTTCAACTCTGGATTAATTTTGTGTACCAGAAGCTAAGATTATACTAATTGACATAGAGCTCGTTGATAATATATAAATTATACTCCATTAAGTGTTGGATTATGTTTGATGAATTAGGTACGTATAGGTAATTAGTCAGCAGTCCAAATCAACTAATCAAGCAAAGCTTTAGATCACCAAGAAGATTAGTTGTTTCACATGTTATCATTCGTATTTGGAATTTTTATAATTTTAGTAGTGTTGTTTAGTAGTACATATTTACGGCATCCATTAGCCAAGTATTGAGCTTATTGTTGCTTTCAGAATGTCATCAACTTATATATTCGAGGGTTTGTCATTTTCAAAAACAAAATGTGTCGTCATTTTCGTGTTGATAATTTAATAGCAATCATGATTATGAATTGGAAAAGATAAGTACTGCATAAGTTGAAAGATATGTAATGTTATGATTTATTCGTGACACTCGCATAATTACATATGAAGATTTTACATTGTTTATTGAAAAATGATTAACAATACGTTGACAATTTAACATCTGTGTATAATTTTGAAAATATTTCTAGAGACTTTAGAATTTTTTATTCGAAAATACTTGAACTACAAATTTAATATAAAAAAATTTTCCCCAAACGTAACTTGATAGACTCCGATTGGTTATGCTAAAATAAACTTCTTCATTATTCACGGTAAGAATTTGAGATTTTCGCGGTGCGGTGAGGTGTGGTTTGAACTAAAATTATAAATTAAATCGCATGTGCGGTTTGATCAAATTCTCAAATCGCACCGCGTAAATTTTAAACCAAGTAAATCGCATCGCGAAAATGTGATGTGGTGCAGTGCAGTTTGAGCGGTTTGATAAGATAATAAATAATTATTTACTAAAAATTGTATAAATATTTACAATTCAAAATATTCATATTTAAAATAAATTTTGTTAAAATATTATACTAACTATAACATTGACAAATAAAATAAATAGAATGAATCATTAAAAAAGTTAAAAAAATATATACTAACTTAATAAACTTAATATTGTTGTATCAATTATTTATGAAAAACAATAATAGGGCATTTATTTTGAATATAATAGTTAAAGTTATAAATATGGTAGTAATACCAACCATCAAATTTTATAATTTGATATCAAAATACAAAACTTTTAATAAAAATATAATATATAAAATGTAATATTAATAAATTTATAAAATATAAATAATATAAATGTTATTTTGTGAAATTGCAGTGCAAACCGCACTGTCAGAACTTGAAATCACAATCCGCACCGCGCGATTTATAAAAAATTCAAATAGTAGCTGCACTATAAAAATTAAAAACTGCAATGTGCGGTATGATGCGGGCTATTTATATGACGTTTGGCGAACACCCCTTATTAAAATATAGTAATTAAAAAAAAAAAAGTAATTAAAATATTTTTGAGTCACATCATATCACATTACTTGGAAAATAATTTTTATAGCCAGTTTATAACTCCAGCACTACTCTTGTAAATTATGGGTGTTGTCGACTCAATGGGGGACGATAACGATGGGCTTTCAAGTTATAGCCGTCACCTTGTGGCTTAACTTTTTTATTACTCCCTTGTTCTTTCATTTTTATACACTTTTTTTTTTTGAATGTTTCATTCATTTTTATACATTTTAAAAGTTATCAAAAGTGGTAAAGATTTATAATACTCCCTCCGTCCCATAATACTAGTCTCTTTTGAAAAAAAAAATTCTCATAATACATTTCCACTTTTCCTTTCCAATGCAAAT
>PHNY01205879.1:1319-13725 GCA_003724115.2 Anethum foeniculum | reverse complement strand
TTTATAAATATTATCTTTTATAAAAATATATTAGTAAGGGTAATTAGGTAAAATCACTTTGTACCAAAAAACAGGTACCGACCAAACTTTTAATATTTCGTCTATTATAATATAGTATAGATAGATAGATGTGAAGAGCGAATAGTCTCCTCTTTCTCCAGGTTTTTACAATTCAATGGAGGCTAATCTGGATCGACCACAAATTATTTAATTGCTATTAAATTACATATTTTTTTAACGTCTAATGAATAATTACGCAGTCTTCATCGATTATTTGTAGCTAGTCAAGATAAAAAAGCAGTACTTAATTCACCTGAGAGTGATGTGATATATATATATATTATATATCGTAACCTACCTCGTAATTTAATTAGGTTGGTAATCAGTCGCATCAAATAAATGTAAGTAATTGAATTTTACGTCAAAAAATTAAACATGTCATCTGATTCGAATCTATGTAATTTAATGAAACGAGACATCAACAAAAGTATATCAAAATGACATATAACATAGATTAATCATGGTATAACCTCGACATGTACAGTATATACAGCGGCCTCGATTTGCCATGTCCAAGTCTCAAATGAGTACAGCAAGAAACAACTGATATAAATATTTAAGAGCTGCAGAATGGTTTACAAATTATACATGATCAAAATTTGACCTGAAATAACTAGCAATATATGTGTTCAATATGTAGCCAATTCATGGGAAGTGACCAGGGACTTGTAAATCTCGAGAACGAGTCTGTTATCGAACTCAGTATTTGTGTAAGTAGCGGAAGATTGACGAGCCTTTGGTATTCTTTTCTCACCAAAACCATTCGCAGAACTTGAACTACCCAAGTTAAGCATCATATTCATATAACCATTCTTTAGTTTCCTCCATAGCCTCATTGGCGACGATAATATTAACTTGAACTTGAGTTTCGGTACAGTTTTGATTCTCCAGCTCCGCTTTGGACTACCTCCAAGCGTTACTGTCTTTACACTCTTATTACGTCTTCCGTCGAATGTTCCGTTGTATCCCGTAGGCCTACTTTTCCGAAAGTACATTTTGGAGCTTCCACTCAACGAGCTTGATGAAAATATTTCCATTACAGTAATGAAGTGAATGTTTCTGTTTTCTGTTCTTTTGAGGACTGTTGTTTAAAGACGAGAGAGATTGGTGAGTGAGTTTTGTGAGTTTTGTGAGTCATCATCTTCTGTATTTATAATGGTAAAACTCTGGAATGATTGATGGCTTGGCTATTGCTAGGTATTTTCTTTACACTCCTGGTCGCGCGTCTGACCGATCTTTTTCTATATTTTAAATTGCTTTTCCGCATGTTTTTCTTCTACATTGGGTCTTCGAAAGTCGATGTATTATGTACAGGGATATCTGATTTTATAATATAAGATAATATTAGGATGGGTGAAAATTGAATATTCACTCATACTTTGTCGCCATTCCACTACAACCCCACGTGAATAAGCCAGCAGAAAGCAATAAAACTGCTATTTTACATTTCATTATCTCTAGGCTTTATTATATATAGCTGCCTTGGATATTAAAATAGTGACTACCTACCTTTTTTTAAGAAAAATAGATTTAATTTAATAACGAAAAGTCATACGGCATCTACATAAATGATCGAGTCGAACAAATATAAAATGGATCAAATTGCCGATCTTGGTGCAAGTCTTCCTGCAGAGATCATCAAGCGATATGTTGAAGAAGATATATTTACATGTACCTGTTTCATCACAATCCCGGTGCGTTTGAGCTATTGACCATAAATGTATTCCAATATAAACTTTCATCACCAAATCAGACTCAGCACTCACAATAAAGGAGAGAATAAACACACTCTCACCAAGAAGAGAAAACAAACAAACACACTAGGAGAGAAAAATAAACTGAAATTCAAAATAAAATTTTAGATCTGAAAAAATGAAACTTAATAAAGATAATCGTTTCCCTTTCGAATCCAATATGTTTCACTTGAATTCAAGAGGAAAGAAAACTCAAGTTTCTGATAATTAGATCTAAAAGCACAAACCAAACAAACTAAATAGGTAAAGATCATTTCTTAAAGTAAAGATTATTGAAATCAACAAAATAAAATAAATTAAAGGATTTATGTATTTAATTGTATTCATATTCAGACCTAGTAAATTTATATTGAGTAAATTTAATATTCATATTAAAGGATTTACTTTAAGATCCTTTCTTAAAGTAAAGATCCTTTCATAAATTTATGTATTTAATTGTATTGCATTATTTATATAGCAAGTGTGACTACATGTGACCTAAATATACGGGTATAGTAATTTTAAATTAACTGTTATTTATCATTTTTTTTATTAATGTTTGAACGGATAAGACCATTCAATATTTAATTCAAAATATAAATTTTATTTAAATATATTAATAGGTAGTTTATCTTTTATTTTTAAAATGTCTGTTTCATAATATAAAATTATTACACATTGTGTACATAGTTTAATTTTAGTTTAAGTTTTCAAACTAATTACTATTTATGTCATATTATCATCTCTGCGAAAAAAAATTACGAGACTATGGGTTCATAGTTACCAAGTTCTATATTTTATTTACAATATTTGGAAATCCTAATTTAGATCAACGATTTGATTTTGTAAAATGAAATCTTATTTTTACTAACTGAGTTGGGTCTAAATTAATAACTGCATCAATAAGATTGCACGTCATTCTCATTTTAATTTTTCCTATTCGAATGTTAGGTCTATATTATGTTATATAGATTTAGTTGACACGAGGCCGAAATCATGTATTGTAAAGAGCACATTGAAGACGTAAATGATGGCTAAACAATTCAGAGAAAGACTTTTTCTGAAGTGCAGAAGGGAATATGACAATAAATGAGGAAGGAGCAAGTGAGGAATATCCATTTTATAGCTCAAATTTCACTAGCTCATATTGAGAAATAGTCATATGTTATATGTATACAGCAGCTTAAATTGCAATTTCAAGGTACCAAATGAGTAGAATACTAACAAAACAACATAAATGTTTTAAGAAGAAAAGAATGGTTCACAATTCACATAACCAAAACTTTGATAGGAACACCAGCTTTACATAAACAACAGAATCAGTTTGTAGCCAATTCATGGGAAGTGACCAAGGACTTGTAAATTTCAAAAACAAGTCTGTTATCAAATTCAGTAGTTGTGTAAGTAGTGGACGAAGATTGACGAGCCTTTGGTATTCTCTTCTCACCAAAACCATTTGCGGAACTTGAACTTCCCAAGTTAAGCATCATATTCATATACCCGTTCTTTAATTTCCTCCATAGCCTCATAGGCGACGATAATATCAACTTGAACTTGAGTTTTGGTACAGATTTTATTCTGCAGCTCCGCTTTGGACTACCTCCAAGCGTTACTGTCTTTACGCTCTTACGCCGTCCGTCGAATGTTCCATTGTATCCTGTCGGCCTACTTTTCCGATAGCTTTTTGAGCTCCCGCTGAATGGAGTTGATGAAAATATTTCCATTAGAGTGATGAAGTAATTTGAATAGTAGTGGCACGTAGAAGATCTCTTCCTATTGTTTTGTTGTGTAGAGATGATGAATGATGAGTGAGTAAGTTGGGGAGAGCGAGTCATCTGTATTTATGTTACAATTATCTCTTCGAGTGTTGGCTTGGTAATTGCTTTGAAAGTTCGTATTGTCCTGGTCGCACGAGAAAGAGTGTTTGACCGGTCTTGTTTTCTGTTTGGCACATGTCATATGTTTTGCATTTGCTTATATGAAAATTTAATTTAAAGAACATCTGACTAAAACATAAAAATCTTGCATGGGGGCTGGAACATGATTTACCTGCACTTAATAACCAAGTTCATATTTATGAGAAATATTTTTTTAACCAATAATACTGAATGTTATACATCTTTTTATTTTTGACAAAGTGTAAATAATTATTCAGTTAGATATACCTGATTAAATTTAAAATCATAAAAACCATTCTCACGAGTCATATTTGAATGTCCATCCATACAGTTACACGTGCAGAAAGCAAATAGTAATAATAATTCTACTATGAACTATCTATCAGCCCTTTCTTTCTCTGGCGTTTATCTAGCCGCCTTAGATTAATGTCAACCGCTTCTTTTTGTACTTAATTCTTTTTTCGGACCTCTTAGTCTAAGTTTTGTACCTCAACTAAATTTGTTAAACAAATGTAATTTTTTCTGTATTCAGACTTTCAGGTTAGTCAAGAATATTTACAAATTTCATTTTCATTACCCAGCTACAAACGTAACTTTGCACTCCATCTTTTGTCTCCTTCCTTTACTTGGTCTCCTCCCTTAAATTTTTTTTCCTTCACAGTTCTCTATTTATATACTTCTTTGTACATTTCAATTCTTATCATTTTCTATTTTGGGATGTCCCATTCAATTATTTACATTTCAAAACTTTCTCAAAATAATAAAGTTTTAATAATTTAAAAATTTTAATGGACACACTTCTTCCCACTAATTTTCACTATTTTTCTAATCAATTACTTAAATATTAATAGGTCTCACCACTTTACCCTAATTCTAATACTTTACTCTTATTTCTTGATCTCCGTGTCCAATCCAAATTATAACAAATCATTTGGACGGAGGGAGTAGCATATTAGAATTTGTAAGTGAGCTAAATCAACAAGCATATCCATATAAATCTAGTAATATTTCCGGGAAGTATGTGTATTTGGTCTTGTAGCTCAAATTTCACTAGTTCATTGTAATTAAGGAATAGATATATTTATGCATCCGCTTCAATTAGCCATCTCTATCAAATGAGTAGAAAATGATTCACCTATATTTAGGGGGAAAAAAGAAAAAGCGGTTCACATTTCACATGATCCAGTAATTCACAGGAAGAAACTATATATACACAACTAATTTAAACTGTGGCCAGTTCATGAGAAGTGACCAAGGACTTGTAAATTTCGAAAACGAGTCTGTTATCGAACTCGGTATCTGTGTAAGAAACCCTAGAAGATGGACGAGCCTTTGGTATTCTTTTCTTCGCAGAACCATTAGCAGAACTTGAACTTCCTAAATGAAGCATCATGTTCATGTACCCATTCTTTAGTTTCCTCCACAGCTTCATGGGCGACGATAATATCAACTTCAACTTGAGTTTTGGTACAGTTCTGATTCTCCAGCTCCGCTTTGGACTACCGCCTAGAGTTACTGTCTTTATGCTCTTGCGACGTCCTTCGAATGTTCCGTTGTATCCTGCCGCTCTTTTTCGGTTACACCTTTTTGAGCTTCCACTGAACGGGCTTGATGAAAATATTTCCATTAGTACTAGTTTAGTTAGAGTTTTTCTTCTGTTTTTAGAAATATAACTAACTCAATGATATGTTTCTTTTCTTATGTGGATGATAGACGAGAGAGATTGATGAGTGAGTGAGTTAGTTTTGTCGAAAGAGTGGTCTATATATACTAAAAGTTTTGAGCTTGTTGGGATCCTACTTGCTTTGTATTTTCTCGTTCAAGGAGAAAGCGTGTTTGACTCTTCTTTTTCTTTTATTTAAATTTTTGTTGAATAAAACTTATTGCAACTTAGACCCATTGTTGAACATTTCTTCTGGTAGTGTAAAGAGTATTATATTGCATAGGAACCTGGGAGGTGTCAAAACGATGCACTGCTAGCCGCTAAACATTAATATCTGTATCAAAAACAAATTTTTTGTCAATATTTTAATATAGTGATATATCCCTCATCTTTATAAAGTCAAAAGTTTGAATTTTGATGAAAATAAACAACTATGGCCCATCTCGGGTTGAGACCTGGATTCAGGACTTATCAACCCAAGATCCTAGTTTCGATTTCAAGTAAATGCTTGAATTTAAGTAAGAGGTCATGGTGGTGGGATGATCTGCTAGCCGAGATGCGAGGGGAAACGGGATTAGTAGAGATGAGCGTAATCTAGCCGGGACACCTGCTTATAAAAAAACAAGCATGTTAACTTTTTATGATTTATTTTTTATAAATAACTGTAGCTCTTTTTAATGTTTCTATATTCTAATTACCTGAGTCAAATGAAAATTCATATGCTATTTGATCACCATCACAGTACAATTGAACGTCAATGATCTAGCATGGGTAAATAATCATGTTTGTCAAAGAAAGAAAATAGACTAGGTGCGTGTTTGGGAAATCTTAAAATAAGTAACTTATGACTTAAAATCAATAAGTAATTTATAAGTGATAAGTAGATGAATACTTATCAGTTATATAAGTGTTTGAATAATTTTACTTATTAGTCAGATTTTTTTTTACTTAAATGGATTAAAATAAACAAATTTTTAAATATAATTATCTTAATTCGTGAATTTTAAATTAGATTAACATTTTAAAACATATATTTTAAAACTAAAGTTAATAAAAAAATGAAAAATCAAAATAAGTTGAGAAAATGTACGTCGTTACTAACATTCAACTTATCAGCTTATAAGTTGTAAATTTAACTTATAAGTTGGGTCGACAAACACTCCTCGATAAGTTCTTACGTGCTTATAAGTTACACTTATAAGCCGGTAAACAAACAGGCCCTAGATAATCATTACTCCATCATTAGCCTATATATGTCTTCATGTCCAGCCTATATACAGCTTCCCTGGATAATGCCCGTGCAAGTGTGTGAAAATCTAGTTATATTAGTATCATTCTAACCTTAGCTATGGGCCATATTTACTTTATAACCCCTCACGAGGGGTGAGAGTGAGCTCTCATGTAAAAAAAAAAAAAAAAGAGTGAGCTTAGTCTATGGCTCCCATATTTTCTAATAATAATTAGGAATAAAACTTGATAGCTAACACTTGTATCATGATGTCTGCAATTATTAGAATAAATCCTGATATTCATAAAACTTGTAGTGGTCAGTGGGATAAGCAGTTTTAATTTAGTCTTTCTTGAACTGGTCTCTGATATAGTGAAAGTTGATTTTCACAGTATTTAAGTATGCTTCTATGCAACACCTAAGCATTCTTCAACAGCAAATTAAGGATTATATTAGCCCAGATTGTTGATTAAAATAGATTTCATACCTTGTGACATCATAGGCGAAACGAATAATTCCATGTACTCAACTTCATCAGAATGGTGCAACGTCAAATTGCTTCCCACATACTCTTTCCAATATATATAGGTGATTTTGCTGAAGGGGACTAAGTAAAACATATGATAAAAAAATTTCTGACTCATCTTCGAAAATTTTACTGGATGTCTGACTGACATCCAGTAATTATACTGATACAAAATATTAGTTGCCAAACAATTAGTCATGAGTTGACAACTGGATGAGCTGCCATGGTTATCGACCATTGTCAATATCATAGTAGGATATGCGAGTTGAGTTGGGAAATATCATAGCAGATCGCCTATATCAAAGCATGCCAGGAATGTACTAGTGTTGGAGGTAGACTAAAGAACCGATGTCTTGGAGCTTCGTTAATGTCATGTAAAAACCAGGATGAAGGAGCATGCAAAGAAGTGGACGTAAATTCGATGAAGCAATTTAAATTTTGGATCAAACAAATTAACTACACATATGTTCACTCATAAATAGCTTCATATACAGACTGAAAGCAAAATATAAACATCCATAATCTTGTTCAAATTTCATTGATTTATCATAGTAAGATATACACATTTATGCGGCTTCAATTAGCTAGCCATCTCAAAGTCCAGGATTACATATATGTTTAAGAATACAAAGAATGGTTGATGAAAAAGAATATAGACAGTGCCTATAATTTTACATACTGACACAATCAAATTGTAGCCATTTCATGCGAAGTCATCAAGGACTTGTAAATTTCGAAAACTAGTCTGTTATCGAATTCAGTTGTCGTATAAGTTGCAGTCGAAGCTTGACGAGCCTTTGGTATTCTTTTCTCACCAAAACCATTCGCAGAACTTGAACTACCCCAGTTAAGCATCATGTTCATGTACCCATTCTTTAATTTCCTCCAAAGCCTCATAGGAGACGAAATTATCAACTTGAACTTCAATTTGGGCACACTTTTCATCCTCCAACTCCGCTTAGGACTACCTCCAAGCGTTACTGTCTTTGCACTCTTACGCCTTCCATTAAATGTTCCGTTGTATCCTGCTGGCCTTTTCCGATGATAAACATTTGAGCTTCCACCGAAGGGGTTTGATGAGAAAATTTCCATTGAAATAGATTAAATACTTGTAACGTAAAGATATCTTTCTTTTCGAATGTGCAGAGAGGGAAAGATTGATGATTAAGTGAGTTGGTTGTGTTGAAAGAGTAATTCTATATGATTGTATTTATAGCTTCTGGCCTAAGCTGGTTGGTTCGTTATATTGGTGTTGCTGTGTAGTTTCCTTTGTCTTGGTCAAAGAACAAGGCTTCTTTGACTTGCATTTGTAAGAATAACAAACGTTGTTCTGACCAGGGCTAGAATCTAGATCATTAAACTATTTACCGCACGTTGTGGCAGTTCAAGAGTAGATACAATTTAGACTTGGGTGTGTTTCGCCGGCTTTTTGCTTAAAAATAGTTTAAAAATTGTTTGATAAATTTTAAAAACTGTTTTTCTGTTTTTGTAAGATCGCTAATTTTATCATCAAAACTTATCAAAAATATTATTATTTTTAACTCACTACACCCTTTCATTATTTTCTAATTTGTATTGTTATAAATGAAAATTAGTAGCTTTACTAAGAGTGCATCGTGCATATCTCTTATAAATTGGGACATAGTGAATGCTATGTTTAGCTCTGGGTTATAATCCCTTAGCTTCTAATGATTAGTGTGAGCTACGTAGGGCTCCCGTCTTCTAATTATGATTGGATTAAAGCTGGATAATGAACACTTGTATCATGACGTCTGCAATTATTAAAACAAAACTTAATAAATTAATAACACTTGTAGTTGTCAGTGAAAAACAATTCAAACAGTTTTGCTTTAGTCTTTTCTTGAATTGGTCTCTAATACAGTGATCTAATGATTTTCCCAGTAGTTATAATTAAGCTTCTATGCAACACCTAATCAACTTTAAAGGCTAATAATACAGCAAGATTATCACTTTTCAACATAGCAGATGGAAGATATAATTAGATCAGGATTGTTGATTTAAATAGTGATCCGCAACTAGAGTCGCCATGGACAACACAATAACTAGTTGTCGATTTCCTTCCGATAGAGCAGCGTTTGATCCACCCATTTCAATATCATAGTATGATGTGATTTCAGTTGGGGGGTCATAAGCTAACAGAATAACCTGATCGAGACAGTCCCAACCAGGTGCCTTGGTACTATTTTCGCAATTTGAATATGCAAAACTACATTCCAGAACGTGTAGCATATATATTATGTTCCAGAAGGACATCACTCCATCATAATGAGAGAAATAATCAAAAATCTGATCTATTTATTTCTGCATGTGAAAAGTATTAAAAGCAAAGCAAGTATATTCAAACATAAAACACCTGTATATACAGTACGAAAGCTAAAAAAAAATCAAAAAATCTTGTTCAGTTTCATTAAGAAATAGACATAGACATACGACGGCTTCAATTAGCCATCTTCAAGTCCGAGATTACATAAACATGTGAAACAGACATATAAAGCGGCTCAATTAGCCATCTCTAAGTCGGAGGAACATATATATGTTCAAGTATACAAAAAACGGTTGACAAATGAAAAAATGGACAGTAACAAGGTATATGTACAAGACACAATCAATGTGTAGCCATTTCATGAGAAGTCATCAAGGACTTATAAATTTCGAAAACAAGCCTGTTGTCGAATTCAGTAGTAGTATAAGTAGCAGTAGAAGCTTGACGAGCTTTTGGTATTCTTTTCTCACCAAGACCATTCGCAGAACTTGAACTACCCAAGTTTAGCATCATGTTCATGTACCCATTCTTTAATTTCCTCCATAACCTCATAGGCGACGAAATTATCAATTTGAACTTCAATTTGGGCACACTTTTCATCCTCCAACTCCGCTTTGGACTACCTCCAAGCGTTACTGTTTTTGCACTCTTACGCCTCCCATTAAATGTTCCGTTGTATCCTGCTGGCCTTTTACGGTGATAAGTTTTTGAGCTTCCTCCGAACGGACTTGAAGAAAAAATTTCCATTACAGTAATTTTAAATGCGACCTTGAATATATACTTGTGCGTAAAGGATGTCTTGATTTTGGTATGTGTCGAGAGAGAAAGATTGATGATTGAGTAGGTTGTAGAGAAAGAGTAGTCTGTATGAATGTATTTATAAGTTTTGAGCTAAGCTGCTTGGTTTCGTACTTTCGCATTTGCTGTGTAGTTTCCCTTACTCTTGGTCAAAGAAGAAAGCTTCTTTGACTTTGCATTTCTAAGACTAACAAAATGTTGATTTGACCTGGCCCAGAATACTTTCTGTTACCGCACGTTTGTAGCTGTCTAAGAGTAAATAGAAATACGGAATTGGTATAGTGTGCCAGAGGCAACATGAAAATTTATAAGTTTAACATGTTTTAATTAATTTTTTTTTCTTAAATAATAGTAAACTCTTTACATGCATAAATCTGATATGGATTACGATGATCCAAATTTATTAAGTTCTATATTTATTGTGCGCTCTTGGACACGTGTTAGAAAAATCGATAAAAATATATTTATATATTGATATTTAGGTTAGTGTAACGATAAACTAAATTTTTGAAAGTAATTAATCGTTACTTTAAACATCTATGACAAAATTTTCAGTGTTTGGTAGATGAAACTATTTACATTACAAGTAAATAGGTAGTTAGCATGTAATTTAGTTTTCGGTCAAGACAATACAATAATATAAATCAATTTTCAGACTTATGAAAGGAGAGATCTAATTACCCACTGTGTTGAGAGATCTAAAATCAATTAGGGAAAAGGCAGTAGGATTTTGGTAGGTGAAGATTGGATTAATAATAGTCAATAGACTAATCATATATTGATCACTTTCGGAGGCTCCAACAAGAATAATTACCGGGAGAAGAAGCTTCTATTATGTTCGTTAATATACTACTTGTGTGACGTAAGCATATGCCTCATTAACCCGCATGTTAATATTGTTTCGCTGACTTCGAATCAAGGTAGTGATCTGCATATGAAAGCAATATAAGATATTCCACCACTCATTTTTTGACTATCTGCCCCTCCATCTTAATAGCAATAAAACACTGTTCTTATTAGTAATAAACACTACTTTTCGTGATACCCATGTGTTTGTGAGTAGAACATTCTATGATTCTTTTTAAGCGAAATTTCATTGATGGAAAAGAAATGCATGTCTCTAAAGCAGGGATGGCAAAATAATCAGACCCGACAGATACCCGATCCGAAACCCGAAATTTTGAATTTACCGAACCTGATTTTTTGGATTTGGATTTGGATATGGATTTAATTTTCAAACCCGAAAATTTTTGGATTTGGATTTGGATTTTAGGTATACCTATCTGAAACCCGATCCGAAATCCGAAACCCGATCCAAACCCGAAACCCGAAAAAAACCCGAATATATATATATAATTATTTATATATTTATATATATTTATTTATATATTATATATTATAATACATTATGCAAAATATACATATATATTATGTTATATATTATACGTTAGATACAATATACATATTATTGTATAATTTTTGGAACATATATCTGTATTTATGTTAACGCTAACTAATAATAAAATTTAATTATTTTATAATTTAAAATGATAAGGTAAATGAATCATCATTTAATGATAAATTTTGTTAATTGGGTATTGATTGGGTTTGATTATTAAAACATTAGTTATACATATATAAACATAATTAATGATGTGGTGGAATGGTTAAAAATACCAAATTAAAATGCATCTTCCCTCAATGCATCTTCCGCAGTTTCTAAGAAAGGTACCCCCATTACTATCCATTCTTCTTATATGTCGTTAATCGAAATGATCAACGTTCGGGGGATGAATTCCCATCCAATTGTAAATTCGATGCTTATGATCACTGTAATAAATATCATGAAGATGACACCATTAGCGGGCTTGGCACATACTATAACATTCCCTCTCACCTTAGGCTTATCAAACCTGCTCCCGGTGACCGTACTTGTAATTGGAGATCAGATGCTTTATACATATATGTAGATGCTCTAATTGCCGGCCTTAGGTTTCCTTTCCATGATTTTATACCTCGTCTCTTAGCCGACGTACATAGTAACCCTAGTCAGCTTCCTCCAAATGCATGGAGAAACATACTATGTTTTACGGTAGTTTACCTTAGGAAAGGTTTTCCTTTGTCAGTAGCCGTTTTTAGAAAAATATTTCAGTTTGTGAATAGTCCCCTCACCACCCCGGGCTGGGTGTATGTTAAGCAAAGGCCCAAGACTACAT
>PHNY01205828.1:1563-16378 GCA_003724115.2 Anethum foeniculum | reverse complement strand
TAGATGGAAGGACGCTAATCAGAAAATTTATAAGTATAAGGATCGAAATATTTATTTTTATAGAACAAGGACCTATACCAAAAACAGCATATAGTTAAAGGACGGATCAATTAATTTTCCCTTTAATTTATCTATGTCTAAAACAGTCAGCTATATGAAATTTAAACAGTTTTTATGTTGTATAATATCTAGTCATGCTTTCCTAAAGAAGGCCAACATGTCTGTCTTAACTCTTAACTCTTAAAGACTCATTATGTAAAGTAATATGATCAGATCATGTGCACCATAGTGCACAACTGGATCATGTAGGGAGAATGAGAGGTCATAAGCATGCAATATTAATATTAATAAAAACTGTTACTTGACATTTAGTTGTTAATTGCCAAGTCAAACTAATACAGGAGGAGTTTCTAGTCTCAAATTTGATGTTTTTGAACATTAACTTTGTAGGTTGTACTTCCCTTGTTTATTGCCTCAATATATCTGTTCTATATAGAATATACTGCAACTGCTGGGACTTCTTCAATATTATGATAGTGTTTGAAAAATCTATTGCTGCAGGAGGAATGTGAATTAGCTAAAATTGATATCAATTGCCACATTCAAGGTGATGTTGTACTTGAGTGCATCAACTTACACGATGATATGGAACAAGAACAGTTGATGTTACGTCTCATGTTTAATACAGCTTTTATAAGGTCAAATATCATAATGCTTGACTGGAATGATATTGATATGTTATGGGATGCAAAGGACCAATTTTCAAAGGACTTCAGAGCAGAGGTAAATTCTTAACATGCTTGGATCTCTCTTTCGTACTGTTGTTTCCTACAAGCATTCTTTATTTATATACTGTATAAATTTAAAATTGATCATTTGGATGAAGGTTCTCTTCTCAGAGATGGATGCTGCGGCGTCTAGAGTTCCTGTAGATTTGTCTTTTCTTGAGGAAAAGGATGGTCTCCCAATCGAGGCTTTTGCAAAAGTCCAAGAGATTTTCAATAGTGTAGACTGGTTAGCGCCAAATAAAGATGCTGCATTGGATGTGATCCAGAAGATAACTGGGTCAACAAATAACTCCCAGGAGAAACTAGATATTGACACTCAGAAAACTGCCGAACCTGGCACCTTTTTGCATCAGCTGGTTCCTAAAAAGCATCAAGATAAACAACAAAGTCCCAGACCACCCGAAGATAAGATGGAGTCTGAGACCTCACATAGACCGACTCAAGTTCAAGATATGAGTGAAGATAGAACCAAGCCAAAATCCATAAAGTGCGAATCTGAAGGAACTTTGCCTTCGCCAGCATCACAACCCTCCTCCAGAGTAGCTTCTACAGAGTCTTCTCCTTCTCCACACGCACCTTCTTGGCCAGAGAAGTCTCAACATCTATCGACCTCTGAAGATATACATTCTTCACCTGCAGAACTGCGTGACGCTAACAAAAAAGGACTTGAGAATGCTCCATCAGCTGTTTCCCTACCCAGGCAGCCTCCCGAGAAGTTAGCTTCTGATAGCCAATCTCCTTCAGCAGCACCAGTACCACCTCCACCTCCTTCATCAATTGAAATCGGAAAGTCTCATCTTTCTCCTCCTTCCACAACAACTCATGCATCTCAAACTCCTTTGAAAGACGGTACCCCTGGAACTGTAAAATCTGCCCATCCTCTCCCACAACCCTCAGAAACTGCTTTTCAATCTTCAAATGATACTAAAGATATTACAGCTGATCAAACTCAAGCCCCATCTCCTGTCAAAGATATGCAGCCTCCCTCCTCACCACCACTTCCTCCACAAACACACACTTCGCCTCCAGTTCCTGGGAAGAATAATCAGGGTATTAAAAGCGGACATTCTTCCCTTATAGTTCCTGCTTCAGAGAAAGATCAAACCATTGAATCCAGTGGGGTTCTGCCACCATCTTCTCCTTCTACTTCTCCATTGAAGGAAGATTCAACTCTGAAGGGCAAAACTCCTCCACCTACACCAGTTTCCCAGCCTCCACCTCCCAGTTCATCTTCCCAGGTTCCTTCTACTCCCGCATTGAAGGAAGATTCGTCTCTGAAGGGAAAACCTCCTCCACCTACACCGGTTTCCAAGCCTCCAGCTCCCAATTCATCATCCCATGATCCTTCTACACCTCCTTCTTCAGTAGCTCCTCCTCCTCCCTTACCTCCAGGAGATGAAAATCAACAAGGTCATCCTCTGCCCCTTCCACCAGGAGCTGAATGTCAACAAGGTCTCCCTCCACCAGGAGCTGAAAGTCAAAAAGGTCCTCCTCCGCCCCCTCTACCGGGAGCTGAAAATCAACAATATCCTCCCCCGCCTCCTCCACCAGGATCTGCAACTCAACAAGCTCCTCCTCCTCCGCCTCCAGCAGGAGTTTCAAATCAACAAGGTCCTCCGCCCCCTCCACCAGGAATTGCAAATCCTCATGCCCCTACTCCTCCACCCCCTTCTGTACTGCCATGTGGGGGAAGGGGAGGATGTCTATCACGCACTATGAATCAGACCAAAAAATTGAAGCCGTTGCATTGGCTAAAGCTAACTAGAGCAGTCCAAGGAAGTTTGTGGGATGAGACACAAAGATCTGCTGATGCTTCCAAGTACGTAAGAATTTTGTTGGTGAGTAATTGAAGTTTCTCGTATATATTCTAGCTACAATGTAACATGAGCATGCAATCTGTCAATCATGTTTTCCAGGGCACCGGATATTGATATGCCAGAACTGGAGTCTCTGTTCTCAGCAGCTGTTCCCAGATCAGGTAAAAGGGGTCCAGGCGGTAAGACGAATCCGCGTACCCCAGTAGTAAACAAGACTGAAAAAGTGCAGCTGGTAATTTATTTTAACAATTTTAATTCTTTATTACTCTGTTTTTTTTATTGTAGTATTCCTCTTAGGGTTTGTGGAGGTCAGTAACAGCTGATATTTTAAGTTCAGCACTCTTGCATTAGGTTGTACCACAGACAAATATTGTAAGAATATAAAGATTAAATGACAAATAATAAGCAAATGAAAGCTGTAGATAATTGTCTGATAGAGGGGAAAGAAATGCACTATTTCGTCTTACTTGATGTGCTCAAAATGATGGTTATAAATAGGCTATAGACTGTCCTTGTACTGAGACCCTACTGACCAATACATCCAAAACATTTTAACAACTTCTAACTTACTAAGAGCAACTATAACGCAGGTGTTTTGCAAAGTTGTTTGCTTGTATGGCATGGTTGTCCCCCACTGGAGTGAAGAGTTGTTTTTAAAGTTGTTAATATTTGTTGTTCAATTTGAACAACGGTTGTCTGAGTAACTTTAGTATTATTTTATAATATTCCCAAGCTGGCCCATGTACTGGAAGATGCTCAAGACTGCAGATTGTGTCAATTATTTTCAAACGGTTAATTTTGTAGTCGTTGCCAACGGTTACTTTTTTTAACTATAAATATTTTAATGTTTTACTTATTTTTCTACATCATTTCACAAATAATACATCTCAAATGGATTCTCAAAATCCTCAAAATTCTCAGAATTCTCCAAATTTCAATTCTCAAAATTCACCAAATCCCAATTCTCAAAATCCAAATTTTCAATATTCTCAATTTAATCCAAATTCTCCGCATGCTAGTTCCAAAATCCGAATTTTCAATATTCTCAATTTAATCCAAATTTTCCACATGCCAATCTCCAAAATTCTAATTTCCCGTTTTATCCTTATAATCCACATTTTCAATATTCTCAATTTAATCCGAATTTTCACAATTCTGAATATTATCCATTATCACTTACAACTTCCATGTCTGAAACTCAACCTGTGAATTGTGACAGAGCCAGAAAATCTTGTCATAAACTTAGAAGAGCCAAGTCGAAAAGGCAAACACAAATGGAGCAAGGAGGCATCGATACTTTTGATTAGTGGGTGGCTTAATACATCTAAGGATGCCATTGTCGGAAATGATCAAAGTGCTTCAAAATTCTGGGATTGAATTGCAGCATACTTCAACACCCACAATGAAGGTGAAGAACGAATAACTGGAAAGCAATGCAAAGATCACTGGAACATGCTGAATCAAAGAGTAGCTCGTTTTAATGGATGCTATAAGCGAGTACAAGACGCACATCATAGTGGTTGGTATGATGCATAGATTCTTGAAAATGCACATCAAATGTATAAATCTGAAAATAACACAAATTTTCATTTTATACATTGTTGGAGATTGTTGAAAGACGAGGCTAAATGGAATACAACGTATCAACCACAAGGAAGTAAAAGAACAAAAGTATCAGAATCGGGAGCATACACGTTGGAATCTAATGCAGACACTAGTGATCAAGAAGTAGAAGAAGTGCGTCCTACGGGTCAAAAGGCGGCAAAGAGAAAGGCGAAGGCGAAGGGAAAGGCAAAAAATGATCCAGCTAGTACATTTTTGGAGATTAATGAAAGAAAAGCTTCTGCACTAGAGAAATTGGTAAAGATAAAGGAGAAAGAAGCAGAGGATAATAGAATGACAAAATATATGGATTATCTGGTCATGGATACATCATATATGTCTCTCGAGCAGAAGAAAGATCATGAAAATTTGTGTGCCCATATTCATGCTAATATTTTGAAGTTTTAATTTCAACGGATCTATTGTAACGGCTATATTGTAACGGCTCTATTGTAACGGCTATATTGTAATGGCTCTATTGTAATGGCTATATTGTACTCTATAAATATCACATTCCTATCATTCATTTTACTTACCTCTTCATTTCATCCCTTACTACATATTCAAGTTCTAACAATGGATTCTCCAAATCCTTACGAAAGTATGAGTATTGAAGATATCATAATTTCCGAATGCACAGACGAGTCCGATGAGAGGTTTTTTAATAACTTCATATCTGTTAATAGCTCTACAAGACGAAGAAGAAGAAGAACACACATTGATAGAGGTCGTGAGGAAGGGCACATGCGTTTGTTCAATGACTACTTTTCTGAGCAACCAGTGTATACGGATATGCAATTTCGAAGAAGGTTTAGAATGCACAAACATGTGTTTCTACGTATAGTGCAAGACCTTGAACAACATTCAGAGTATTTTCAAACGAGGTTTGATGCTATCGGGAGAAGAGGCCTTTCTCCACTACAAAAATGCACCACAGCCCTGAGAATGCTCGCATATGGAGGGCCAGCTGATTACGTTGACGAGTATATTTGAATTGGGGAAACCACTGCCATTGATTGTCTGGTTAATTTTGCTAAAGGAATCAACGAAATTTTCGGTGCAGAATATCTAAGACGACCCAATGTCGAGGACATCCGTCGCTTACTTAAAATGGGAGAGGCACGCGGATTTCCAGGTATGTTAGGTAGTATTGATTGTATGCATTGGGAATGGAAAAATTGTCCAGTATCATGGAAAGGTCAGTTTACACGAGGTGATCACGGCACACCAACAATCATGCTTGAAGCAGTTGCATCACAAGACCTCTGGATTTGGCATGGTATTCCGGGATCTAATAATGACCTCAATGTACTAAACCAGTCTCCATTATTCACTAACATCTTGCAAGGACAAGCACCCACAATAGAGTTATGGTAAATGGCACAGCATACAACAAAGGATACTATTTAACCGACGACATCTATCCAGAATGGGGTACTTTTGTTAAAACTATCGCATTGCCTCAAGGAGATAAAAGAAAATTATTTGCGCAATGTCAAGAAGAGGTGCGTAAAGATGTTGAGCGGGCATTCGGAGTACTTCAATCACGTTACCTAATGAGCATTAACAGTGAAGCAAGTTGCAGATATTCATGGGCAACTGCAAGAAGATCACCCTTGTCTGGAGACAACTTCAGGTGTATATTCATGGGCAACTTTAAAGGAGTTGCTGCCATCATGTTTAATTCTCTAAGCAAGTCAAGCGCGTACTTCTTTTGAGAGATAAAGAATCCAGCGTCGGACCAATCAATCTCGAGGCCAAGAAAGTATTGTATTTCTCCGAGATCTTTCATGTTGAAGGACTTTGACAACATTGTTTTCAAGTGACAGATAGCAGAATTTTGATTTCCACATATTAAGATATCATCTACATACACTAACACCAATGTAATTGTGTTTGGAGTAGTGTAGATAAATAAACTGTGGTCTTGCTTAGTGTGTGTGTAACCAAGTGCCATCAAAGTAAGGGACAATTTTTGAAACCACTTTCTAGGACTTTGCTTAAGGCTATATAAGGTCTTTTTTAGTTTGCAGACTTTACTACTACCAAGCGATTGAGAAAACTGACCTGCATTAGCCACAATTCTGCTACCATATTCTTTATATCCCTATGGGAGTTTCATGTAGAAGGTTTCATCCAACTCCCCATTTAGGAATGCATTTGCAACGTCCATCGGTGCTGTGAACCATTGTTGAATTGCTGCCACTGCAAGAAGTGTCCTTACTGTAGTCAATTTTGCCACAGGGGCAAAAGTTTCAGTGTAGTCTATCCCATACACTTGCTTACAACCCAAAATCACCAATCTCAACTTATACCTCTCGATAGTTCCATCTGAATCGTATTTTGTTTTGATTAACCATTTACAGCCAATAGCCTTTTGACCAGGTGGCAAATCAGTCACTTCCCAGGTTCCATTATTCTCCAAAGCTTCTAATTCATCATTCATTGCCTTCACCCAGTGCTCTGCTTGAATTGCTTGACTGAAAGTCACATGGTCTGCAGTTTTAGTTATGTTGCAAGGTAACATTGGAATTTCGGTTGAACAGGTTGGTTAGTGACTTGAACAATGTTTGCGGAAAGGTTTGAACCTGGAAGACGTAGTCTTCCATCCAGGTAGGCTTTTTGGTCACTCTGGCTGATTTTCTAACCGGTTGAGAATTTGGTTGTGTACCCAAGTCCTCAGTTTGAGGTTGATTCATGGTGGTGTTTTCATTATTTGTGGCTTCAAATTTAGGGTCAGACTAATCATCATCATGGGTATAACATGGCATAGGTGCAGGGACAGGTTCCATGTAGGTATTTTTTGAGTTGGGGTTTAGAGGAAATACTGTTTCGTGGAATATTACGTCTCTGGAGACAAAGCTAGTTTTTGTGGTTAGGTCTAGGAGTCTATATCCCTTTTGAGAAGAAGGATATCTAGATGCACACACGGCACTCCTCTAATCTCAAGCTTATTTGCATTATGCTTAGGATTACAAGCAAATGCTAAACAGCCAAACACCTTCAAGTAGTCGTAATCAACAGCCTCATTAAACAGCTCCTCGTATGGTATTTTGTTGCCTATAGCAGAAGGCAATCTGTTAATCAGATGGTGCTGCAGTTAGCACACAGTCTCCCCAATATGAGGGGCTCAACCCAGCTTGGAATCTCAAGGCTCTTGCTACTTCAAGCACATGTATGCGCTTTTTCTCCACTCTTGCATTTTGTTGTGGCCTTTACACACAAGATGTTTGGTGCAGAATGCCATTCTTTGCAAAGTATGCCTTACAAGATGAATCACTGAACTCTAAAGTATTATCGGACCTTATGGTCTTTAGAGCAGTTTTGAAATGATTTGAAACATAATTGTTGAAGGCAATGATAGTGTTCAAATAATCAGATTTATTTTGCAGCAGGTAAATCCAAGTAACTCTAGAGAAATCATCAACGAGTGTAAGAAAGTATTTGTATTTACCTTTTGTGCAAATCCTGTATGGTCCCCAAATGTCTGTGTGGATCAAATCAGAGGCTGACTTGGCATGAGAGGTGCTTAGAGGAAATGGCTGCATCGTGAACTTTGACATGGGGCAGGTTATTCATATGCCTTCTTGATGCTTCACATAAGGTGCAATACAGGATATGTGCTTCAGTTTTGATGTTAGAGCGTGTCCTAATCTGTGGTGCCATAGTGCATACATGTACCAGCAGATTTGCCTGATTGCAATTTTCCAGCAGTTAAGCACATAGGCCTTGTTTCTGTACTTCTCACATCTTCATTCAGCAAATAGTAGAGACCATCCTTCATTTTCCCCACACCTTTGATTTGTTTGGATACTGTGTCCAATATCACACAGGTTTCAGGATAAAGCATAATGTCGCAAGCATTGTTTTTGGCAAGTTATGAATAGACAAAAGATTGTGATTGAACTGTGGAACATACAGAACATACTTCATTTTCAGACCATTCTTCAAGTAAACATCACCAATGTGCGTGATTTGTGCAGAGGCTCCCGTAGGGAGTTTGATAGAAAAGTTTGCAGGTGCTGCTTTGATATTGACCAAGTTCCTCAATGACGATGTCATGTGGTCTGATGCGCCCGAGTCCACAATTCACTCATTTTCAATCGTTTTCAACTTCACAGTGTTTATCATCCCAGAAAAAGGGGTGTCCATTTCATCTTTAAAGCCTGTTTCTCTAGTTGAATTTCCAGGTAATAGCTTTAGCAGCTACTCGAGTTGTTGAGCAGTTATCTTGATGTCCTGATTTTCACAAGAACCCTTAACATCATTCGCCATTCTTGTGCCTCCAAATCTGTTTCCACTCCAATTCCCAACAGTTTTTTGATTTCTTTGAGCTGGTTTCTTGTGTTTGTGATGCCATTTTGGGTATCCTACCACTGACCAACATTTTTCTCCACTATGTCCTCTGCCACCACAAGCTAAACATACAAGTGGTTTACCAGTTTGGCCTTTGCTGTACATGGCTGCTATGTCTCCTGCTTGCAACAGTGTGTGATGTAAAACATCTCTCTGGGACTCTTCTTGTTGAAGAGCTGCACATGCCATTTCAACAGTGGGTAATGGGCTTACCATCAATAACTGGCTTCTTGGTGGACTGTATACATCATCAAGTCCATTCAAGAATTGGAAGAGCTTAGACTCTTCTCTTAGGGTATCTATGGCTTTTAATAGAGTACTCACATCTTCAGCCACAGTGGTCAAAACAGGTAATACATTCATGGCATCAATTTCTTCCCACAACATGCTTAAAAAAGTGTAGTATTCAGAAATACACAGACCATTTTGTTTCAGGCCAAACAGATCTCTATTTAACTTATATTTTCTAGAATCATTTGTCAATAAAAATCTCTTTTCTAACTGTTTCCATATCTCACAAGCAGAGTTAACAAATAAAATAGATTTCTTGATAGGTTCTGAAACATTATTATGGAGCCAAATATTACCAAATTGTTACAAGTATCTCACTGTGTTGCTTCAGTTTCATCAGTAGCACTCCTTTCCACCGTTCCTTTGACAAACCCCAGCTTTCTCTTAGATGCCAGCTGAATTTCAAGAGCTCTTCTCCATGTTCTGTAGTCTTCAGAGCCTTCCAGCTTCACAACACTGATGGAAGTGGGTCCATCTGAGGGATGAATAAATAATGAGTTTTGCATATCTGTATGAAAATCTGCTGGTTGTTGCCATCGATTTTGGAAGACGATATCAGATACACAATTATGTGTTTAGCAAATCTCACATCAACTCTTTATCTTTAAACAATCAGCTGTTCATTTACAGCTCTGATACCATAAAGATTAAATGACAAATAATAAGCAAATGAAAGCTGTAGATAATTGTCTGATAGAGGGGAAAGAAATGCACTGTTTCGTCTTACTTGATGTGCTCAAAATGATGGTTACAAATAGGCTATAGACTGTCCTTGTACTGAGACCCTACTGACCAATACATCCAAAACATTCTAACAACTTCTAACTTACTAACAGCTTGGTATTAAATACCTTAGGTACCCCTGGAAAATACTTCTCCTTCATTACTACCAAATAACTAACAATACTAGATTAAATTTAAATACTAATGCCACTTCACTGACTTCACTGCTGAGTGTTGCTGAGTGTTGTGCCACCTGTGCTGCTTCATGACCTATCCTTCATTAGAATAATATATTAATAAACTCTTTATTCCATGTTTATGCACAGTTGTGGCATAATAATATATGTATATGTACAATGTATAAATAGAATTGAAATTTGATGTATATAGTTCTTAACATCTTGATAATATATTTTGAACATTGCTAAAGAAGACTAAATATAACGTGTATGTGGTATATGTGTGTGTGTGTGTGTGTACACACACACACATATATAAAATATGTAAAATAATATTGTTAAAATGTGCTTTACATGCTTATAGAGAGATGTGCAAATAATTTTTGGAATATGAATGAAGAAAAGATAAAGGCACATGGTAGGAAAAGAGAATTAACAGATTTTCATAATTAGGGAGAAGAAAAGTATATAAGGTAGGAGGAAACGATAGGTGTGAAAACTGAGTTAGGAAGGAATAGAACTTGTATTTAGTAGTATTATGTAGATAGACAAACATTTAAGATCTTAGAATTTTACATGAGGAATAAAGTATAAATAAAAGTTAATAAACATTAGGGTTTACTCTATTCTCTTATTATTATTCTTAAAATATTGATAATAATGCATTTTTAATTTTCAAGGATTTAAACTATAACAAACATCTAAAGATTTGGGAATAATTAATGAAAAATAAATTAAGAAAATAAAGAGAAAGATAAATGGAAGATGAGGAAGAAAAATGATTGATGAATGTATATTTAAAAGTTTTTAAGAAATTCACAATGTTTAGTATTCAGTGGATTAAGAATTAAAGATAGGAAAATCACAGTTTTGTTATGCGTTCTTTTGATTCACGGATTTCGTATACGAAAGTGATCTCAGAGCAAAATTCTTATATCGAGAGTAGTTTGACCTATGTTTTCCTCTTGTGGTAGACATTGAAGTATAACTTCTCATACAATGTGCTCTTATTATAAAAATATGCTCGGGTAAAAACATTTTCCTTTTGTTTCAAAGTTAAATTTGATATTTTGACGTAATCTAGAAAATAGATAGGAAAATGTTAGGTGGCTTAAACTCTATATCCAATAAATCTGATGGACAAGTATCATAAAATATATTACATAACTATCAATAGAAAACTTTTTATAAATCTAATATGTATACTTATATTAGGGGTATCTTAGGGGAAACTTGTTTGCCTCAATATACCTCCGTCTCTAAATGTGATAAGAAGGGAGAGAAATTTATATGAGATAGTGAAAAATGATGTGAGTTTAGTTTTCTTTGTTGTAAATATATCTTCATTCAAAGAGTTGATATAGTCTTTCTTTTATTTTTAAAATTATATAATTCACTAAAAATATGTGTAATTTTTTTTGAAATGTAGATCAAGAAAAGATATATCAAAAAAGAGGAAGAGAGAGAATTACTGGATTGCCATGGGGAGAAATGTGTATGAGATAGGAGGGAAAGTGATATTTAGATTCAATCCATAAGTACGGAAATGTATGTGGGTAGTAAATTAGTATATAAATGTTTAGACTTGAGAGTTATGTGCGACGTTGTCACGGAGATAAGTTTCTAATAGCATCAAGCATGTTGCACCTTATACTTAATCAGTGCGAAACTTATCGCCAAGCTTAATATACTTTTTTTCTCCATTAAAAAAAATTGAATCTCATATGGCTGGCTTAAGTAAAATATAAAACTATATTCATTTTTTTAGTTGTGTTTGTTCAGAACCAAAATTTTAACCAATCAGATCATTAATGAGTTGTTGCTACTAGAGCAGTGTTCCTTTGTTACTTCAGATCTTTTCAGTATCAAAGCATTATTTAGTAAACTCTTTCTTTTCTCCAGATCGACCACAGACGGGCCTATAATTGTGAAATTATGCTTTCTCAAGTGAAGATACCGTTAAATGAGTTGATGGTATGTTAGCTACTCAATTTTCTGGTCTGAAAGTACTGGTGTTTTCTTGACAAGTATCAGTATGTACTCCGAATATATTAAGTTTTTTTATGCTCGCGGTCAGTCATCGAGCAACAGAGATGTACTTACATTTCCAACTTTTTTAGGCAGGTCACATAAATTTGTCATATTAATGAAAATATTTTATGGCATCCTTTCTTAATTATGTGGTTTTGTTTTCTTGGTTATTTACTTCTGGTTGATGTTCTTACTTGCATCCTCTAAAAGCATATCGTTCTATATCTGATTGTCATTTACTATGATAGTATTGCTCAATGTCAAATATTGGAAACCTTGTATTGCACATTTTTGACTTTATTTTTTGTCAGAACTAGTATTTTCATAAGGGTCACTCAACATGTAAATCGAATAGCATGCACCTCTATCTTGACACCTGATCTAGAACTTCGTCTTTTAGATTCCTACATCAT
This sequence comes from Anethum foeniculum, assembly GCA_003724115.2. Taxonomy (NCBI): domain Eukaryota; kingdom Viridiplantae; phylum Streptophyta; class Magnoliopsida; order Apiales; family Apiaceae; genus Anethum; species Anethum foeniculum. The sequence continues at coordinate 4,178 of PHNY01205828.1, read as the reverse complement.
CAGAAGCCTTTTATGTTCAAAAAAATAAAAATTACTAGTATATTTTGTCATTTATTGACTAGTTAATATTACATAAGCAACGCAACTTAGGAATATAAAACTAAAAAGTAACTAGTTTAGTTTGTACATCTCAATATGCATATGCATTTCTTAGCGAGATTCACGAGTCCCCATTATGTGATTTCTGCTGTATGAAGAACCTGGTCCTTGGTTCGGGCCCTGAGCAATCCTTCAGAAGTTGAAGTACAATCGTAAAAAATAGGAATAACATGCATATGTCTCTCTAACCCTGTTTTCCATACAAGCTTTGTGGCTAGACGATGTTGTATACCTGATTTTATTTGTATATTGGTACATTAGAACTATTTACAAATAGCTAGTGGCTAGTAGAGTTACTTATGATTCGTCAGCAACTTGTTTATGCTCTTTAGTCTTTCAGAACTCAGTCCTAGCCTTGGAAGATTCAGGAATAGATGCTGATCAGGTCGATAACCTCATTAAATTTTGTCCAACAAAAGAGGAGATGGAATTGCTCAAGGTAGTAAGATCTGATTTTAAAACCAGTAGTTGTAATTTTTTTTTATTATATCCAAATTAAGTGAAAAACACAGTTATTAAATAATTTCGAAATTATAGCATTTATAGGAAGTGCTGTAGTAGATATATTAAGTGAAAAATGTTACACACACACACATATGCATATTTGAAGTCAGTCTTTTACTGAAGGTTTTTTTGGTACAGAGCTACAAAGGTGAACATGATAAATTAGGGAAATGCGAACAGGTTTGTGGTTTTGACTTCAGTTTATATTATGGTATGAACCTTTATGTATGACTTCTGATTCAGCACTGGTGCTTTGTGAATACTCATGGCAGTTCTTCTCCGAACTAATGAAAGTACCACGGGCCGAATCTAAGCTCAGAGTTTTCTCTTTTAAGTTGCAGTTCAAATCCCAGGTTAGAGAATAGCTTAGTTGTTTACTCCTGCTGCGTGTATTTTATTTTGGGCCAATTTGATTCATGAAGTTTTACATCAGGTTTCTGACCTGCGGAACAGCTTGGACGCTGTGAATTCAACTGCAGAACAGGCAAGTTATTCATTTTCCTTTCCTTGATCAGAATTGAAAACAGTTGAATGGAAATCGAGATGATTGATATTTATAATAATATCTTATCAGATCAGGAGTTCTAGCAAGTTGAAGAAAATTATGCAGACAATTCTTTCACTAGGAAATGCTTTGAACCAGGGAACTGCAAGGGGTAAGTTACGTAGAATGATAAGCTCCTTCGCTGTGGTATTTTGCATGCGTAGAAACTTGTCATAAGACTGCAGCATTAAAAATGTGGTTGCATGGTCAAATTATAACCAGGGTTATAATGTCAATGTATTTACTCATATGTTTATCAACCATTATTTTTTAAGTGTGAAAGAACACAGAACAAGTTTTTCGGAAATCCTGTTTGTGATTGTTATCAGCCAGAAATTATCTGCACATCTCAGTGATCATTATCTGAAAAAATAAAAAAATTGGATGCGAAAGTAAAAATATTTATGTCGTGTAAAAAGTCGTTGTGCCGCTCTCTACTGCTTTTTGGCTGAATGTTCTACAATGCTTTTCTATAGGGTCTGCTGTTGGGTTTAAGTTGGAAACACTCCCTAAGTTGACTGAAACACGTGCTCGCAACAACAAGATGACTCTTATGCATTATCTATGCAAGGTGCAATATTGCTTTAGTACCCTACATTTTCAAGGCAGGAAGTCTATCATTTGCATTCTCGGCCTGTACCTAGGTATCTGTGTGGTAATCTTGCCTAATTCTATAGATATGAAAAAAAAAAACTGAAAGTATTGACAAGTCTCTTTATTTTTTATACATGAGTCGACCGGAAAGATATTGTAGGAACTCACGTGGTCTGTGGACCGACTATATGAAAGAAACACCGTAGTGTTAAAGAACTTTCATTCAATTTGTAGTTAAATAATTTCCTCATATGGGAAAAGTAATTGTGCTTAAATATCAAATAGACTGTACAGTAGGAAAAAGTCTTCAAAATTGTACCTTTTTCTTGAACTTAAATAAGATTGAAAAACAAGCATGCGCTATCAGCAGCGGAGCGACCTTGTACCCAGAAGGTGTGTCTGCGTAACCTCGACTTCTAACACTTAATTATCTTTTCTCATAGTTTTAAATAGAGCTACATCCCGGCAACTTCATCTTCAATTAAAACACATACACACACATATATAGGGTCTTACTCCATTACAAACCCCCTTGTACTGAGAACTAGAAACTAAAATAAAAAAGTTCTTAAATCGCGTCGAAATATAGCACATACGGTATGCAAATTGATCATTAGGAGATGAAGAAAAATACGGTGAAGTCGGATTTAAAAAAAAAAAAACTCATCGATTAACGGGAAATCAAATTAAGTGGAGGGGAAGAGCTGAGATGCTGTGTGAGAGGGTGTATTTTAATTTTGTGCGGTGCATATAGGGGGCCATTAGATTAGATAGATCTAAGGGCTCCGATCAGTTCCTAGTTCTCATTTTAAATTTAGTTTGTATTTGATCATCTCCATATACATATATAGGGAGATGATCAAATACAAACTAG
>PHNY01205752.1:11814-22987 GCA_003724115.2 Anethum foeniculum | reverse complement strand
AGATCATCTACATATGCTTCCATATTCCGTCCTAGTTGGTTGGCAAAGACTTTGTTGATCATTCTTTGAAATGTTGCACCGGCAGCCGAAATGCATGACCTTGTAGCAATATACCCCTCTATGCGTGATAAAGGACGTCTTTTCCCTATCTTCAGGGGCCATCTTGATCTGGTTGTAACCTGAGAAGGCGTTCATGAAGCTGAGCATGGTATGTTCTGCGGTGGCGTCGATGAGTTGATCTATGCTGGGTAAAGGGTAAGGATCTTTTGGACATGCATCATTAAGATCGGTGTAGTCAACACAGACTCTCCATTTTTAAGTATGCCTTCTTGACGAGGACCATGTTTGCCACCCATTTGGGGTAGGTGACTTCACATATCAGGTCTGCTGCTAACAGTTTGTCTATTTCAACATCTATTGCTTTCTATCTCTCAGGAGCGAAGGTTCTTCATTTTTGGATTTTCGGTGTCCTATTGGGATCGACATTTTGGCGGTGCACCGCCAGTGATTTGTTTAAACCGGGCATGTCACAAGGGCTCCAGGCTAAGATGTCTACATATTCGCGGAGTATGCTGATGAGCTTTTCTCTGCAAATTGGCGCTTATGCTTACTTTCTTTGCGGGGTCTCCTGGAGTTATCTCAACTGTTTCTGTTTCAACGGCTGGGGACAGCAGGGCTTGTACTCCTTCAATAGACATTTCTTGAGATTTGCGTCAATTCTAGGCGGATCCTCTTGAGTAGGGTCATGTGTTTCTATCATCTGTATTTCTTTTCTTCTTTTTGAATGGGCACTTTGATGCTCCAATCTCTTTTCTTGTCTTCGTATTGTAGCACGCTCACGTTTGACATTGCTAGGTTCAGTCGCCGCTAGGGCTAGAGCTATGCCGCAACATTTTTTCGAAGTTTCGAGGTCGCATTTGATTTCGCAGACACCTTTTGGTGTGGGGAATTTGATCTTGAGGTGGGTGGTTGATGTGATTTCCATGAATATGTTCAGGATTGGCCTGCCCAGGATCATGTTGTAAGAAGAGGCTATGTTGATCACGTAGAATTTGACTGTTCAGCAAACCCGTTTTGGTTCCTTTCCGAAATATACCGGGAGTTTTGCCATCCCAGCGATGTGTACAACGTTGTTTCCAAACCCATAGAGGGGTGTTTCATCAGGGCATGGTTCCAAAGTGTGATCGCCTAGCTTGAGCCTATCCCATGTGTGCTTGAAGCATACGTCTACGGAGGATCCGTTGTCCACAAGTATCCTTTTTACTTCGTTTTCGCCTACATCCAGAGTGATCACAAGAGCTTCGGTGTTGTCTGGGTCAACCCCTTCATAGTCATCGTCAGTGAAGGATATCGTCGCTCCCTTGTTTCCTCGGCTGATGGTGTATATCGTGTGCTTGGCTTGGTTGGGAAGGAATCGTGGTCCCCCGAAGACGGTATTTACTACGTTCTTGTTGCCGCCATTACGTGGCGGTGGTGGTGGCAGTTGTCTCGGGAGATATTGGTTCGTGTTCCCTTGCTTGATCTGCCTCTCGAGGAAGTATTTGAGGGCGAGGCAGCTTTCTGTTGTGTGGCCATGAGTTTCGTGGTACTCGCAATGCCTGTCCTTGTTTCTCTCGTCTTGGGTTGTCCACATGGGCGGGGGAGGTCGATAGAAGGGCTTTCCTTTTATTTCTGAGAGAATATTTGCGCACGGCATGCTCAGGGGAGTCCAATCGGGTTCTGGTTGCTTTTCTAGGCGTTGGGGTACAGCTGGGCCCAATCTATCCTTCAAGCCGCTGGGGGCTGTTTTTGTTTGTGTAGGGCCATGTGTTGTTTGCACCTGCAGTGGGGCGGCAGCGGGCTTTTGATGGTGTGAAAAAGAGTAGCTTTCTCTGTGGACGTAGGGGTGTCTTGGAGGTAGAGGTGGGGGAGCTCTTGATTGTTTAAGGACATTCAGTGATTCAATCTCGTTGATGGCTTGGGATGCTAGGTCATACGCTTTGGCGAGGGTCATGGGTTGGACTTCCATAAGTTTGCACACATATTTCTCGCATTCGTATGGGTTGAGTCCCCTTCTCAGATGCACAAGGGCTTCAGTCTCGTTCACACATACCACTTTGTTTACCGCTTCTCTGAATCAGTCTATATACGCTTGGAGGCTCTCGCTGTTCCTTTGGGCTATGGTTTCTAAGAACATAGTGTGGACCTCGTGGGCTTGGTTTGCTTTAAATTTGTTGAGGAATACTTTCCGGAAGTCAGACCATGAGTATAGCGACTGGGGTGGCAAGCGGAAAAACCATCGTTGGGCCCCTCCGCGCAAGGTTGCTGCGAAGAATCGGCAGCGTGTCAGATCTTTGTACTCGTAATGCAGGGCTAACTGATCAAAGTAGCTGAGGTGTTCTTCAGGATCGCCTAGTCCGTCAAAGGGATTCAGGCTGATGTGTTTGATGTGTCGTTGCTTTCGTTCGCTCTCAAGTCTTTTGGTGAAAGGAGACTCGTTAGTTTCTAAGCCGGTTCCGCCTTCTAGTCTTTTCTTGAGTTCCAAGTTGGTATTGAGCATGTCCGCATTAGTGGGCTGGGCACTTCCTGTGTGGTTTTGTGGTTCTGGGGATCTCTCTTCCCCTCTTCCTTCTCTTTCGAGTCGTCTCTTTGCCCTTTCATATTCTGCCTTTTTTCTCCTCGATGTCTTTTCGTAGGTCCCTTTTTCTTCTGTTTTCCTTCCAAGTTTCCGGCCTATGTTGGGGGCCCTCGTGATCTTTGTGGTTCGTGTTCTGAGATGGGCCCAAGCGGGAGAAAGCGGAGTTGGCTCTCCGGGGTTGGCTGTGTGCTTCGCTCTGCTCATTTTCTCCGTGTTGGTTGAGCTGCGAGTCTCTGGGGAGAGGTGGATGTTGTGATCCTTGTGGTTGGGGGAAGGCGGTGGCGACGCGGAAGATGGCGTCGACTTGCGCCTGAGTGTAACCTGTGAGGTCTAGTTGGAGGCCTGGTACATTCTGCGGCCTGAGAGGGCGGTTTATCTCGTTGTTTGTGACGTTGAGTGTTGGATTGAGGTTTTGTGCTGGATTTGCGGCTGTGGTGGGGTTAGCTGGTTGAGAAGGTGGTATGGTTCTTCCGGAGGGAGTGAGGTTTTCAACCACCACTCTGTCCCCTTCTTCGTTGGGACGGTTGTTACGTGAACATGTTTAGGCCATGAGGAATGTAGGGGAGAAGTAAGTTTGGTAAGATGTTTGATTTTCTGGTGATGCTGGCCGGAAAAGCGGAGCTTTCTGGCGAGGGACTTCTTTTTCTTTCAAGAACCCCTCCTTCTAGTGCCAAATGATAAAGTCGCTTCCTCGATCTGCCGGAACTGTTATCTTCTCCGGGGTGCCTACGTCCAGTTTGGGGGACCTGCAAAACAATGCCTGACGGGGGTGGTTGCCGTCAAGCACCTCCGGTGTGATAATCAGTATATGAAGCAGATGAGAGTAAAGTTGTGAGTGAAGTTTGGAGTGGGAGAGTATATTTGTTTGTGTGTATCTCTAGTGATGTTTTACCTTGGTATTTATAGGGATTAGGAGTACCTGGACTTATCCTTTGGATACTTGACGGATTCCCTTTTGGGGGTGGGTTGAAAGGTGTGTCTCTCTTTTGCCTGGTCCGTCTGTCACTTCGGCCGCCAAATGAGGGTGTTCCTCTTTTGCCCAACGGTTATTGTGAGGCTTACTGTTGCTTCCGGGAGGTCGATGGGGTTTTGATTGTTGGACATGACTTCTTCTGATGTTGCCACCCATGGGTTGACAGGAGGCCTTGGTATTTCAACTTTGTAATCATTCACTTCTTGACTAAGTGTATTTCATTGGATCCTTGCGCATGCGTTCATCGGGATGTGGAGTATATGTGCGTCCCTGCTAGGCTTATCATAGCGTCGCTTGCATGTGTCAGTAGCTTAACATGGTTTTGTCGCTTGGTGTTTCTAGTGTTATCTTGGCGACGCTGCAGCAGGTTTATGTGACATTGTCGGTCCGCGGCGGATTAGCGACCCTCGAGGGAGGGGTACTTATCAGCTAGCATAAAATCAAACCTACCAATTTGCTATTTTCCCTGGTAAGAATGACAGTTCCATAAACTATTGGACTGCAAACTTCAGAATCTTTTAGTCATTTTTGGATGGACTATGCAGCACTTATCTTAAAGAGGAAAAAAAATTATAACTACGAGAATTTTTCTGAAAATCTGTAGAAATGGCCGAGTTGTCGGACTCAGACTCATTTTCAATTTTTTTGTATTACTCGGCGAACTGCTTGGTTTTTACAATCGGGTCTAAAGAGGACCTACATTGCACCAAAACAGAGTTTTCATGATCTTGACACGCCTGGTCGGAAACCTTCACATACTTTCTGGTTTGCTCTCTAAGCTATTATTCCCCTGATATAAAACAAATATTAAATCCTGAACTCTTCGTTTTTCTCTTAAAATAAACATAGCAGCCAAAATCTATCACAATTAATTACCCTAAATTGTTCAAACAATATGTTTAATGCTGGCTTGCTTTGCTTAAAATCATTTGAGGTTACAATTACATAATGCTATGCATACTAAGATAACAGGCTGAGGTTACTTATAACAAAAATTACTAGCAGCTTTGTAAGGAATGGTAAGTTACAGTAGCAAGTTAAACCAAAAAGAAACAAAAAACTATGAAGCACCTCAACCTAGACATGCATCTGTCTAAAACAAACCTGTGATTTCGCATCATATGTTTATCTATCACCATTACAACATGTGATTCTTTGTAATCCTTGTGATGACTGAATAAAGGTAAAAATGACTCATATTATTTAGTGAAAAAAGAATGACTCACATTGCTTATAAACAGTAGTTTTAAAATGTGCAAGCAGATAACTTGCAAGAGTGAAGGAACAAAACACATTGTAACATTTAAACAATAATGCAAAACCAAAATACAATAATATCTTCAGTTAGAATTTAGAACAGGTTAGCAAGTGTACCAAAAAAACTGCCAATATTACAAGCCTTAAGAAAAAACTGTTAGAACTTAATACATAAATACAGATCATCTTGTTAGAACTTAATACATAAATACAGATCATCTTATACGATATTATCAAGGTTACTCAATTATCTGTAATACTGAAGCTTACCTGATTTCATGATGATAGATATAAATACGGATTATGGGACTTGATCTTCCACATACTTGATTTGCCTCTAGCCGTATCTCACTCGAACAGATGGGAATAAAGGAGTAAAGGTTATGAATAGTCTTCGGGACCAAAACCCTATTATGTTCTTTATATAGTAGTCTATGCCCCAAAGAATGCAACAATTGATAATGATGCCACAAATGAAAACAATACAACTTGAAATGGGACATGGAGTTCCATTGTCTCAAAAAATGTCCTTTCAAATGAAGTTAGTGCCTCCGAAGCAGCTCACATCATTTTTACTGAAGACGGTTCTGCAACTCTAAAGCCACCAAGAAATTTCCTTAGTAATGCTAGAAATTCATGGAACTCTAGTCTCATTGGGCATTTTATTGGAGGGAGCTTTGAGGTTAAATTCGTCCGGGAACAAGCTTTTAAACTTTGGAAAAACAAAGGTCTAAGTAAAGTGTTTTATAGTTCAAAGGGTTATTTTACCTTCAAGTTCACATCTATGAAGGAGAAGGATGAAATACTTCGGTTGAATTCGGTTCAAATAGAGGGCAAAAACATTGTACTTAATACCTTGGATGGAAGCAAAGAAATTTAAAAGAAATGTTATTGAATCGGTGCAATGTTGGATCAAAATTGAGGATGTCCCCCACTCCTATTGGTCCCCGGAAGGCCTCACTCATATTGCAAAAGCTGTCGGAATGCCACTAAAGTTTGATGATTTAACAGAAAAATTTGACTCCCTAAAATATGCTTCAGTTCAGGTGTTGCTATCTTACTCAAGCAACATACCCCAATTCTTTTGGGTCCCAGTGGAAGATGAATTTGGAATGAAAGAATTGGTTAAAGTTTCTTTTATTTATCCATAACTGCCCTATTTATGTAGCCTCTGCAAAGCATTTGGACACTCCCTATCAAGGTGTGACAAAAAATTGGAATGCTGTGAAACCACCACCGCGCACTCGTCCTCGATCGAGTAGTGACACTCAGGGCTACAACAGAACACCTAAAGCACCAAAAACCAGAGTCCAGACACAAAATGAAAACTCAGAGAGGTATGTTTCTGGAGTGGGCATTGTAAACATGGAAGATGATGCTATAACTATAAATGTGATTGATACAGAGGTTAATCCAGTGGTGGTTGATCAATTCATGGGTTGTGATGTGGTCCTTGATGCTGATCAATTGGCTGGTGGCATTCACCTGGATGATGATCTTGAAAATTTTGATGTAACTCATACAAATGTGGACACTGAAATTGAAACAGAAATTACTCGAGTTGAAACCTTCAATCATTTTGTGTAGCTTGAACAGCTAGAAAATCAAACTACTGTCAAGTAAGTTGCTACCACTACTAGTGTGATAGAGGAAGGTCAAATTATTAAGGACCAAAATGTGGATACTTGTGGAGGCTCTACTGATATAGTGGGAGGCAACTCACCAGGGAAACAAAAAAGAAGAAGAGAACGAGGAGACTCTCTACCAAGTGCAGCTGCAACTCCCATTACAAAGAGCCATACTATAAGTGATGATGCTGGATTCACAAAAGTTGTAACCAGAAAGAGTGCAAAGCTGGCGTCAAGGCCAGTAATCCTTAAGCATTTACAATGAGACTTCTTGGAACGTGCGGGGTCTTAACAAAGATCCGCACCAAAAGGAAGTTCAGAATTTTATTTCCAAGCATAATATTGATCTCATGGGATTACTAGAAACTAGAGTTAAAAACCATAATACATTAGGCATTTCAAAAAAGATTAATAAAAAATGGAAATGGTTGTTTAATTATGATTACCATTACAATAGTTGAGTGCGTGTAGGATACAAACCCAAATGTTTGGGATATTTTGTTGTATTCCAAGTCAGAATAGCACATCACTTGTACAGCTACCTTCATAGAGAAAAAAAATCATTTTTTGGTTACTTTTGTTTATGCCTTCAATGATGCTACTTAACGTATCTCTTTGTGGAACACATGCTCTTCAATCTCTACAAGTCTGCCATGGTGCTTGCTTGGGGACTTCAATTGCTTTTTAAACATGGATGAAATTAGTGGAGGCAGGGAGCACTGGACTCCTGATATGCAAACTTTTAAAGATTACTTATCAAACAATGGCCTTGGCTATGTCCGTACAATTGGTGATGCTTTCACCTGGACAAACAAACGTGAAAATTTAATCTTAAGAAAATTAGATTGTATGGTTGCTAATCCATCTTGGTTCAATTGCTTCTCTGAGGCATTATGGATCATAATCGAATTCTATTTATAGAGCCTATGCAACTGCATCATTTTGGAAAACCTTTCCAATTTTTCAATTTCATGCTTGACTTGCCTGATTTTTTGGATACAGTTTCTCAAGCTTGGACTACTGAGTTCTCGGGTGATCCCATAAGCCAATTCAACAATAAACTCAAATGTGTCAAAAGGAAACTCCGTGATTTTAATAAAGCTCATGGCAATCTCCAATCTAATATGTAAATAATTCGAGCACAACTTAAAGAGGTGCAAACTCTCTTAGTCACGACCTCTGATGCTTCCTTGTTATCTTATGAAAAGATATTGAGATAGCAAATCTTAACCTTGCTCTACGTCAAGAGGAGCAACTTTTATTGAAAAAATCTCGAGTAAAATGGATAGGAGCTGGTGATGGTAACAACGCTTTCTTCCATTAACAATACAAGGTCCACTGGAATCATAACAAAGTTCTCTCCCTTGAAGATGATCAAGGTAACCTGGTCCATGGCCAAACTAACTGTGCTTCTGTTGCTGTTAGTTTCTTCCATAATTACTTGGCTCAACTCATATCAACACTCTGGTGGATCTCTCGGAAGTTAATTGTAAAACTATCAATGAAGAGCAAGCAACTTTATTAATAGCTCCAGTTACTAATACTCTCATTCTAAACACTCTGAAGAGCATGGGAAAGAACAAGGCCCCAGGGCCAGACGGTGTCAATGTGAAATTTTTAATTGGTACTTGGCAAGTCAATGGAGCTTGTTTTTGCAAAGCTGTCAAACATTTTTTTGCCACATGTATTCTTCCTCCGTGAACAAACTCAACTTTTATTTCTATCATAACTAAGGTTATTTCTCCAACTTGTATGAAAGATTTTAGGCCCATCTCTCTATGCACGGTTATGTACAAATGCATCTCTAAAATCATCGCGGATAGGCTCAAGAAAATCATGCCTTCCATGGTTGACATTGCACAATTTGCTTTTATACCGGGTTGATCAATCTCGGATAATATCTTACTTGCTCAAGAGTTGTTTAGGGGCTATGACCGTGACACAGGGGTGGCCAAGTGTGCACTTAAAGTGGATCTCCACAAGGAATTTGAACTTTGCTGGAACTTTATCTTGGCTACTCTTCACAAAATGTGCATCCCCTTGAGAATGATTAGATGGATCACAAATTGCTTATGTACAACTTGTTTATCTGTCAAGCTTAATGGGGTTATACACGGATATTTCAGGGGTACTAAGGGCATTCGCCAAGGTTATCCCATGTCCCCCTATATTTTCGCTTTATGCATGAATGTTTTATCCAGTTCCCATAACAATGTGCCTGATAATTTCTAGTTTCATTGGAGATGTAAAAAAAGATAAGCTTACCCACTTGTCTTTTGCCATTGACGTTCTGTTTTTTGCCCATGGGTCCAAACAATCGGTCTCTCACATCATGAATAAGGTTACCCAATTCTCCTCTTGGAGTGGGCTTAAACCTAGTATTCACAAAAGTACTAGTTTCGTTTGTAATTGTGATTCAGAGTTTACTCGGTGGTTTGATAATACCTATGCTATACCTAGAGGTAACTTGCCTGCAAAATTACAGGTTTATAGAGACTTACTGGTCTAACCATTTTCTCTTACCATTTTGGCAGTCCATGAGAACATTCGGTCACTTTTAACTCGTTTTCTATGGATGGGCAACATAAATCATAAAGGGGGTGCTAAGTTGGTTTGGGACACAATATGCCTTCCAACAACTGAGGGGGGTCTGGGCATAAAAAACATGGTTTATTGGAACAAGGCACAAATATTACATCACTCACTTCGGGTGGTTGTTAAATCTTAAACTCTCTGGGTGAACAAAAGAGTGCTGAAAAATAAACATTTTTGGACCATGAAAATTCCAACAAATTGCTCTTGGATCTAGAAGAAGATTTTAAAGCTTCGTGAGGTGGCTCTGCAATTCGTTTCCTACTCCATAGCATCTGGAGATAACATCTCATTGTGGTTTGACCCGTAGTGGGGCAATACTTGTCTTGCCGATAGTAACACATCTCCTATAATCTATCAATGCGGCCTTACACCTACTGCAAAGCTTAGTCACATAATTTGCAATGGAACTTGGCACCTCCCGAGTCCAAATTCCAGGCATCATCACTTGAACCCCTTGCTTGACAGATGGTTAAACTCTTCTGATTTCCCTTCTATTAGCACTGCAGGCTGTGACACAATTCTCTGGAACAATGTAAATGTGCTGAAAATCAAAACCTGGGACATATGGGCCTGTATCCGGCATAGGAAAGAGCATGTTGGATGGTATATTGTAGTTTGGAACAAACTTCGGATTAACAGATATGCCCATCATCAGTGGTTGTCTTGCCAAGGGAGACTGAGTACTTTGGCAAGACTCCACTGGTTTGGCATCACGACTACACTGCAATGTTATCTCTGCATTCTAGGTAGAGAAACGGATAATCATATATTCATTCATTGTTCTTATAGCAAATGGATCTTAGAAAGGCTTTTGGCTCATTTGAACATCACCATTGTTTCTGGAACGTGGCTACTACTTCTGGACTACATCAACAACCTGGAAGACAAGGCAAAGAGCAGGGTGGCTCTATGTTTTCTTCAGGTCTACTGCTACCATATCTAGAGGGAGAGAAACGCCAGGGCTCACGATAAAGGAGTCTTTGGCCCAAGAAAACTTCTACAAGGCATCATCCTGGATATTAAGGCTCGACTTGGTAGCTCCATTTGGTTCACTAAAATTATTTGTAATAGACCTGACCTAAACACTTTAGACTAAAGTTGCTTTAGTTTTTGTTGCTTCTTTAGTTGTTTTTGCTTTCTGTCTCCAATCTTCTTCTTAGATTGGTTATAGATAGTCCCTCTCTATGGCCTGTTATAGAGCAGAGGGTTAATCTCATATATAAACATGAAACAAAGCGACCTTCGTCACATTATTGTAACTCGATCCTCAATGATCACCACATAAACATATTCAATGACATAGATCATGTAAGGATGTGTAACTGGAAATTACGTGCAATGTGATCTCAATCATGCCTATTTCCAATTGGTCCTTAATACTTTAGTAAGATCAATCTTTATTCTTTCAACTTTATGTCAAAAGCACAATTGAAAGATATAACTCATTTAGAGCAACAGAGAGAATAAAACCTAACCTCATTCTGCAGAAAACTTAATACATAATATATCACAATACTGTCAGCATAGAACTGAGTACCGAATACAAGGACAAAATAAAACTCCCACTAAAACTGAATATCCTCCAAAGAGACAACACCAATATGGGCAATATGCCCAAGAAAACTTTAGGTCTCAAAGCTTTAGCAAGTGGGTCCGCTAGCATAAAACTTGTCCTTATATACTCAATAAAAAACTATTTGACTATGCAATCTCTCTATAATAACTAGATATTTAATGTCTATATATTTAGATACAAAAAAATATAACCGTAAGTAGATTTTCTTATATCTATGTAACCAGCAAGATCCGAATCGAAATACCCAATAATCTCCAAATTTTCTGACTTCAGATAAACAAGCATGTAATCTTTTTGTTCCTTGCAAGTACCTTATAACCCGCTTAATTACAATCCAATGATCCATTTCGGGTTTTACTCATATATCTGCTTAACATACCCACTATGAATGTCAAAACTGACAGGTACTAACTAGAACATACATAAGACTCCCAATAGCTGATGCATAAAAAATGTTCTGCATCTCATTTCCTTCTCATTCTTAGGGTACTGTTTTAGACTAAACTTGTCTTCTATAGCAATAGGAG
>PHNY01205577.1:1348-11559 GCA_003724115.2 Anethum foeniculum | reverse complement strand
AAGAATTTCGATTTTTGGGAAGTATCATGATCATCCAATAAGAAGGGTTTCAATTTTTTCAAATGAACGATTTGAAGACATATTGATTCTAACAACTGATTGCAGAGTTGATCATTCGGACCTTTCAATTCATAGATGTAGATCTCGGACCTATGAATGGGGATATTCCCGAAACTCACAAAGAATCACACCAACCTCCCCAATTAAAAATTTTCATTCATGATTAATTTTTAGTACCAATTTGGGATACCTAAAATTACTCTAATAAAATTAAAATATAAAATTTTGACATATCATATTACAAAAACAGAAAATAAATATGTTATTTTTAGTACCAATTTGGGATACCTAAAATTACTTTAATAAAACTAAAATATAAATTTTTGACATAAACTTCAAAATATTTTTTTTATAGTACAAATGATACAGACATCTGTTAGTTACGTGAGCATCCCATATAAATTATTTATTGATTAATAATATTATCTCCTACCAGGAATCTGTGTATAACGAGATATATTTAACGCTCCTAATCCTATGCCCTTGGGGCATAGGTTAGCCAAATCCTTGTTAATATAGAGTCCATGGAGCAAGGCCAATGCGGGTGCTAATATAACTACTGATCTTTTTGACGTTAGAAACGAAACTTATATTCATTTAACATGACACTAAACATTTCAATAAAATTATATTTCAATTTAGCAATAAGTATAATATTTATATCTAGGGTTGGAAAAAATTTGATCTAGCAATAAGAATAATATTTACGCTTAGGATTGCACATAATTATGATCTTTAAGTTAGACTGGACCATGTTTATTGGTCCAACTGGACCGGACCGGACAGGACTGGACATAACTGGTCCGGTCCCTGATCTTAAAATTAAAAAAAAAATTGATCTTCAGTTCCGTTCAAAACCTGAAAAAATCTGATTCAGACCAAAATGAACCTGCATTCATATAATAATTAGTTTAACTTTATTTTATGTATTAAAATATCATATATAAAAATTAAACATTTACACATATCATATTTATCCAAATTAATAGGTTGTAGGTTAATGTAATGAAACAGATCGACATGCACTCTAAATTACTAAATTTCGTAATTAATGTAATAAAATATTGACATTCAGTACATTGAAAAATTAAATTTTATTTTTAAAATATTAAGAAATGTACTTACATTTCAATTTTTGCTGTTGTACAGAGTAACGTAACTTTTGTATGTATATAAATTTAAAAGAGATATCAAAAATAAATTATTTAAATGAAATTTTTATACAAAATATTAATTAAACTGGTAGTTTTCGGTCGCGGTCCAATCCGGATTTTTCCGGTCCGATTAGGTCCCATCCCAAGACCAGATATAGTCGGTCTGATCCTCTGTTTTGATAAAATCCGGTCTTCTACCGTCCGATTTTGAACCTTGTGCAACCCTATTTCCACCCATATTTAACGCTGAGAGTTATTTTTAATAATGCTATATTATAGCATTTCATTAAGCATGAACCTGCTCTTAGAAAATTTAAGTAAGAGATATGTCAATTCTATTAGTATTTAAAATTAATATAATAATAGATATATCAACTATATTAATATATAAAATTAATATAGGTAAATAGGTATTGATAATAATACATTCAGTTTTTAAAATAAATATATTCATAGTTTTTATCAATATACCCAATTTTTAGTTAATATTTAATTATATAAATAGTCTATCAGATTATGAATCAGGTACATTTATATATATTTTCCATAAAATATATTTTTATGATGAATGAATAAATTATATATGAAGATAATTTGGATGCGGAAATATTTTTTTGTTTACTAATTAATGGAGCCAAATTTGTAAATAATGTTATGATCTGAGTAATAAGTTAAAAGACTTCTAATACATAAATTTATTATTTTATCTACTGGTATCCGGCATGTAGATAGCTGGGGTGCCGCTCCTTCAATCTCAATTTATGCGATTGGGGTTTCTGAACACCAGGCTAGTTTTTATGTGATAATGTTAATTGTGATTTTGCTTCTTTCTGGTACAGTTTGGATCGCTTGGAATATCTTTGATTTCGTTTTTAGCTTTAAGAATTTTTAAATTCTATGTGTTAAATGATCAGGAAACAAATCAGCTAATCGTTTTTAGTATGTTTTTGTTTTTCAACCTGGTTGTATCGGCAGTTGGGGGTTTGTCCGTTATGCTTAATTTAATGAAAACTGCTTTTTATTTGTAAAAAAAAATTAATATATAACTTACGTTTAAAAATTAAGAAAATTGATAAATTGATACTAAGAAAAATAGTTACTTACATTCAAGTTATATGATACTAATTTGTGTATATGTTTGTGCACTGAATTTATTTTAGAATTCTATACTCTTTTCAAGCTAGATAAAGCAAGGCCCTTTTTATTTTATCTCCTGAAATAATTCACTTGTGTACAGATTCTGAAGGCTGTTAATTCTGAAACGTATAAACTCTTTCCGAACTTTCCTCTATGTCCCCTCTTCCAAATTTTCACATGTACAAGATGGTAAGTCGCCTATCCGCCGTATCTGTTATCTTTTCTGGGGTGCCTACGTCCGGTTAGGGGTCCTGCAAAACAATACCTGACGGGGGTGGTGGCCGTCAAGCACCTCCGGTGTGATAATCAGTATATGAAGCGGATGAGAGTGAAGTTTAGAGTGAGAGAGTGTATTTGTTTGTGTGTGTAATGATGTTTTACCTTGGTATTTATAGAGATTAGGGGTACCTGGCGTTGTCCTTTGGATACTTGATGACTCCCTTTTTGGGGTTGGATTGAGAGCTGTGTTTCTCTTTTGTCTGGTTCGTCAGTCACATCCAGTCGCCAATTAAGGGTATCCCTCTTTTGTCCGAGGATTGCTGTGAGGCTTGCTGTTGCTCCCGGGGGGTCAATAGGATTTTGATTGTTGGATATGACCTCTTCTGATGTTGCCACCCGTGATTTGACAGGGGCCATAGTATTTCAACATTGTAATCATTTCTCTTTTGACTAAGTGCCCTTTACTGGGTCCTTGTACGCGCACTTGTGGATTATCGAGATATGGAGTATGTGCATATCCTTGCTAGGCGTAGCCATGCGGTATTGGTGGTTTGTGGCGGATTAGCGACCCTTGAGGGAGGGGTACTTATCATTACCCCTCACTCTCTCTGGCCGCTTTAGCGGTGGTTTTTCTTCTTCGAAGTGGCTGAGCGTCGTCATCTCGAGAATGGCTACATTAAATGCATCTAGGGAATATGTGTCGATTTGAATTGTAGCATCTTTCCGATAATGTATTTTGACCAGGCTTTTCATTTCCCTCACGTTCACCTATATAAAGGATCCATGTGTTAAGCATTTTACACACAAATTCGCAGTTCTTCTTTTTTCTTGCTTGGAACTATCGAAAGGTATGACATCTTCCTCGTGATTTTTGTTCTTTTATTTCTTTTATTCTGATTTCTAAGCCGTTTGATATCTCTTTGTAGGCTATGTCTTCGCAAGGAAGCTCGGATGATGGCCCGGCGAGGGAGATCGAGAGGCTGAGGCGGAGGGAAAAGACTCTTCTTCGAAGGTTAAGAGCTCATGAGGAACGCGTCCAAAGGTGGATGAGAAAGGCTGACGAGCTGGAAGTGAAGGTAGAGGAGCTGCAGGAAGCGTTGAAAGAAGCCCGTATGCGGGAGGCGGAGCTGAGCTTTATTGGGGATATTAGGCCGGAATTCCCATGATCAGTAGTGATAATATAAGAACTTTATTTTATGTTTTTTCGGAACGAACTAGTTACGAACTCGTTTGATGAACAATTGGTTTATGGAAGTGTTTGTCTGTTTCGTATTTGCAGAAAGCTTGATGTGCCTATATTTTTCTGTTTTGAATGCATGCATATTTGTGTATGTATATACATGTATGTATATATATATCGAATTTGTTGCAGGTGCACACGTGTGGTACCACTCGCACGTGCTTTGGGGTGGATTTGATAGGGGCATTTTTCATCTTTTTTTTTTTGTATTTTCTTTGTGTTTGACTGTTCTTGGAGACGCATCTTTTCGACGCTCATTTACTGCCTCTTGGAAAGCTGCTTCTCGACCTTCTTCTTTTTTTTTTCTTTGGCTATAAAAAGTAATCTGCTTCTCATATTTTTGTCATTCTTCTTCTCTTTTGCTAGCGCCTCCCTGCTACCCTATTTTTGACAGGTTAGCAGCTTAGTGTTTCTCCTTGCGTTCTTCTTTGCTTTCATTTTGCTAAAATTTTTCTTCTTATTTTTCTTTGTAGTCATGGCGGCAGAGCAAGGTTTGGGTCAGACTGAGGTGCCCCATGATGCCGTTGATCGAGAGGAGTTGCCTTGCGACGCAGCTGGTCAAGAGGACGTTCCCCGCGACGCTGCTGAGGAAGCGCTGGAAGAGGACTTGAGGGAGTTGGAGGAGCTGGAGCGGAGGATGCAGGGGGGCTTGAGGAGTTTCTCAGAAGGGAATCGAAGGCTGGGCGGTATTGTCGACGAGATAGGGAGCCTAGTGGATGATCTTGAGGGGTTGGCCCAAGAGATGCCTGTGCAAGAGGTTTATGATGCGGCAGAGGAGGCGCCTGAGCCTGAGTCTAGTTCTGAGTCTTGAGTGACAAATATGTATGAGTGAGGTACTCTGTAAAAAATTGAAGTTTATTTGTCAGATTTTTGAATGTCCAATATGATTTCCTTTTATCTGTTTTTCCCAAAGTTTTTACATCAGTTTTTGTCTCTCTTTTTTTTTGCTTATGAGTACAAACCCTGGTGCCCCTAGTGTCGCGGGCGTTAACATTTTCAATGTTGGCGGTCACGATATTAAGAAGGGGTTTGGGTTCTCTTAGTGTTGAATGCATAGTAGGTTAGGCGAAAAATATAAGTGATTTCAATAAATATGTGCTTAGCTCAAAGGGACTTAGAAAAAATCTTGGTGCCCCTCAAATGTTGTTGGCGGCAACAATCAAAGGGACTTAAAAAAAATTTGAGTGCCCCCCAAGTGTTGCTGGCGACAACACTCGAAGGGACTTAGAAAAAATTTGGCTGCCCCCCAAGTGTTGTTGGCGACAACATTGAAAGGGACTTAGAGAAAATTTGGGTGCCCCACTAGTGTTGCTGGCGACAACGGTCGAAGGGACTTAGAAAAAATTTGGGTGCCCCCTAGCATTGTTGGCGGCAACACTCAAAGGACTTAGAGAAAATTTGGGTGCCCCCCTAGTGTTGCAGGAGACAACACTCGAAGGGACTTAGAAAAAATTTGGTTGCCCCCCAAGTGTTGTTGGCGGCAACACTCAAAAGGACTTAGAGAAAATTTGGGTGCCCCCCTAGTGTTGCTGGCAACAACACTCGAAGGGACTTAGAAAAAATTTGGGTGCCCCCCAAGTGTTGTTGGCGGCAACACTCATAGGGACTTTGAAAAAATTTGGGTGCCCCCTAGTGTTGCTGGCAACAACACTCGAAGGGACTTAGAAAAAATTTGGGGCCCCCCAAGTGTTGTTGGCGACAACACTCAAAGGGACTTGGAAAAAATTTGGGTGCCCCCCTAGTGTTGCTGGTGACAACACTCGAAGGGACTTAGAAAAAATTTGGGTGCCCCCCTAGTGTTGCTGGCAACAATACTCGAAGGTACTTAAAAAAAATTTGGTGGTGGGTATTCTCTGGCTGGCGATAAAAGATGTGTCGTTTATCTTTGTTTATATGAATGTGGTATTTTAATTGTGATAAATGTGAATGATAAGCTATAAATGTGTGATGTGGAATGTGAAAAGGTGTAGTACTTTTTTTGTCTTAAAAGGGAGGCGGTGGGGTATTTCAATTTTTGTAGGTATAGGCTTTTACTGTTGCTTTTTATTGGAAAATGTTATTTTTTGCTGCTTTATGATTAAAAAATGCGCATCAACCCCTCCGTCGTTTGAAAAAACTTATACCAATCACTGTGTTCCACACCCAAATATAAATGCACGGAAACATCCTTCCACCATCTATTATCATCAATAAGAACAGGTCTCGTTCTTGCTGGAACACCCTCCACCATCGTCTAAGCAAGTGACTGCGAAGATAAAAGCGGAAATCAGCATAACACTCTAATATAACATCGCGATACACACGACCAAACCAACCATGTCGATAGAAAAAATAAGCAAATAAACACAGCCAAATAAAGCCTTACCACCGGAACCCTAGAAACACAAACCCCATAAAATCAAAAACCAAAACATGATACTTTTTCATATAGATACACATATATCAAAATATCCAGTCCAAAACACACACAACACACACCTAACAAGACCACTTCGAACCCAGAGATCACACCAACAGCAAAGAAAACAACAATCACACGAACAAACGAACAAACACATATGACGTATCACACAAATATGAAATTACAAGGGACAATCGCACACCACTCCCAGGAACAAATAACCTATGCGAGGGCACGGAGATCAAGAACACACAAGAACGCGCACGAACACTGAAAGCTATACACAAGAATCACACGCAAAATCAAAAGACGAACACGGCAGAAAGAAGGAATGAACCTTACAAAGGATAACCACAAACGAAAGATCACAGGCACAATCACACTACCAAGTAGCAAAGAAGAGAAGAAACGGTTCAAGAAGTGAGAATGGAGTTTTTTGCATGTATGCATAAAAGGACATAACCCACCCCTTTTATAATGCTACTTTGATAACCCACCCTAATAACTGCTGGGACACTTGGCGTACCCTCATTCACGCGTGCGCACACGACATGCACCTCACACCACACGATATGTTCAACCTCAACACTTATACTGTCCAAAGGACAATCCCATCCGTTTTCCCCTATTTTTTAATCGTAAAAGCAGCCAAAAATAACATTTCCCAACAAAAAGCACCAACAAAAGCCTATACCTACAATAATTTAAATATCCCATCTCCTTTTTTAAGACAAAAAAGTACTATACCTTTTCATATTCCACACCACGCATTTATAGCTTATCATTCACATTTATCACCATTAAAACACCACATTCATATCAACAAAGACAAACGGTACCTTTTTTATCACCAAGCCGCAGAGTACCCATCCCCAAAATTTTTCTAAGTCCCTTTGAGTATTGCCGCCAAGAACACTTCGGGGGCACCCAAATTTTTCTAAGTCCATTTGAGTGTTGCCGCCAACAACACTTGGGGGCACCCAAAATTTTTCTAAGTCCCTTTAAGTGTTGTCGCCAGCAACACTTGGGGAGCACCAAATTTTTTCTAAGTCCCTTTGAGTGTTGTCGCCAGCAACACTTGGGGGGCACCAAATCTTTTATAAGTCCCTTTGAGTGTTATCGCCAACAACACTTGGGGGGCACCAAAATTTTTCTAAGTCCCTTTAAGTGTTGTCGCCAGCAACACTTGGGGGGGGGGGCACCAAATCTTTTCTAAGTCCCTTTGAGTGTTGTCTCCAACAACACTTGGGGGCACCCAAAATTTTTCTTAGTCCCTTCAAGTGTTGCCGCCAACAACACTTGGGGGGCACCCAAAATTTTTCTAAGTCCCTTTAAGTGTTGTCACTAACAACACTTGGGGGCACCCAAATTTTTTCTAAAGCCCCTTTAAGGCACTCAAAGTTTTTCTAAGTACTTTGGACTATAGTCGTCAACAGTACTTAAAAGTTACCAAACTTCTTCTAAACAGCTATTATCGAAATCGTTTACATTTTTTACTTAAAATTCCTCTAAACTCCTCCTTAATGTTGCCACCGCCAACGTTGGGAACGTTAACGCTCGAGACACTAGGGGGCACCAGGGTTAATACTCATAAGCAAAAGAAACACAAAAACTGATGTAAAAACTTTAGGCAAAACAAATAAAAAGGAAATTATCTTTTACATTCATAAATCTGACAGTTAAACTTCAACTTTTTACAGAGTACATCACTCATATATATTTGTCACTCAGAACCAGACTCAGGTTCAGGCGCCTCCTCAGCCGCATCATAAACCTCTTGCACAGGAATCTCTTGGGCCAACCCCTCAAGCTCATCCACCAAGCTCCCTATCTCGTCGACAATGCAGCCCAGTCTTCGATTCCCCTCCGAGAAATTCCTCAAGCCATCCTGCATTCTCTGCTCTAGCTCCTCCAACTCCCTCAAGTCATTCTCCAGCGCTTCCTCAGCAGCGTCGCGAACCAACTCCTCTCGACCAGCAGCGTCGCGAGGCAACTCCTCTCGACCAACGACATCATGGGGCACTTCAGTCTGACCTAAACCTTGCTCTGCCGCCATAACTACAAGCGGAAATAAGAAGGTAGTAAGGAGGCGCAAACAAAAGAAAAGATGAATGACAAAAATGTGAGAAGAATATTACCTTTTATAGCTGGAGAAAAAGAAAGAAGACGGTCAAGACACAGCTTTCCAAGAAGCGTTAAATGAGCGTCGAAAAGACGCGTCTCCAAGAACAGTCAAACACAAAGAAAATACAAAAGAAGGGGGAAAAGACGAAAAACACCCCTATTCGATCCACCCCAAAGCACGTGCGAGTAATATCACATGTACGCACCTACATCAAAATATGTATACATACATATATATACACACACATCTATGCATGCATTCAAAACATAACAGTATGGGCACACCAAATCCTTTGCGAACAAAAAAAAATCCCATAAACCAAAATTAAAACCAATGTTCGTGAAACAAGTTCACATCCAGTTCATTAAACAAAAACATAAAACAAAATTCTTATATTATTCAGTTGATCATCCTCATGGGAATTTCGGCCCGATACCCCCAATGAATCTCAGCTCCGCCTCCCGCATGCGGGCGTCCTGCAGTGCTTTCTCCAGCTCTTCTACTTTCACCTTCAGCCCGTCGGCCATCCTCACCCACCGGTGGACACGTTCCTCAAGAGCTCTTACCCTCCGGAGAAGAGTCTCCTCCCTCCACCTCAGCCTCTCAATCTCCCTCGCCATGACATCGTTCGAGTTTCCTTGCGAAGACATAGCCTACAAAAAACACGGAGCGGCTTAGAGATCTAAACAAAAGAAATGAAAGAACCAAAGTCACGAAGAAAATGTCATACCTTTCAGTAGCTTCGAGTAAGAAAAAGGAAGAGAAGAATTGCGAATTTGTGTGGAAAAATGCCTATGGATCGTTTATATAGGTGGACGTTGGGAAAACGAAAGGATGGTCAAAGGTGTTATCGAAAAACCGCTCCAATTCAAATCGACACATATTCCGCAGATGCATTAAATGCAGCTATTCTCGAGTTAACGACGCTCAGCTAATTCGAAGAAGAAAAATTCTCATGCCAGATAACAACATTCTTAAGAAAGAAAAGTTTTGAGCAAATTATCTTCCCCTTACCTGCTAAAGCGGCCAGAGAGAGTGGGGGGCAATGATAAGTACCCCTCCCTCGAGGGTCGCTAATCCGCCACGAACCATCAATACCGCATGAGCACCGAAGATAAGCACAAGATTGCTTTCTTTACACCTTTTTAAAACTAACTCGAGATGATGGAGACATTAAGAGAAAGAAGAACCGAAGATAGAGAAATCATCTATGAAAATTTCTAAGAAATCTCCTATCATGTGTGAAAAGATCCTCATCATGCACCTTTCGAAGGTGGCTGGGTCCGCGGTGAGGCCAAAAGCTAGATGAAGATAAGCGAAGTTTCCAAAGGGACACGTGAAGGTGGTTTTCTCTTGGTCTTCGGGAGCTATAGGAATTTGAAAATAGCTAGAATAACCATCTAGAAAACAGTAGTAGGCATGACCCGCTAACCTCTCTAACATTTGATCTATGAAGGGCAAAGGAAAATGGTCTTTTCTAGTGGCGAAATTGAGTTTCCTATAGTCCATGCACACCCTCCAACTATTTTGAACACGAGTCGGAACTAACTCATCATTCTCGTTGGTGACAACAGTGATACCCGACTTCTTAGGAACAACTTGAATCGGACTAACCCATGAGCTATCAGAAATGGGATAGATGATCCCGTTATCTAGACACTTGAGAATTTCTTTCCTAACGACTTCCATCATGGTCGGGTTCAACCTCCTTTGTGGTTCTCTAACCGGTTTAGCATCATCAACTAAGTGAATCATATGTTGGACAATAGCCGGACTAATTCCTTTGATATCCGAGATACTCCACCATATGGCTTCTTTATGTTCTCTAAGAACCCTAACAAGCTCATCCTCTTATGACTCGGTCAAATCAGATAT
>PHNY01205563.1:15341-26858 GCA_003724115.2 Anethum foeniculum | reverse complement strand
AGCTAAAACAAAATGGAAAGGAAGATTCCAAGTAAAAGGACGTTCACATGCAGCATGCTACAAGTTTACAACTGAGTTGAAAGTTTCAACTTCTTCGATCAAAAAGGTTAGGACACTTCTTCTGTTGATAAGTTGTTTATCTTGTCTTTAACTCCTCCTTACATTGACCGGTAGATTCATAGGATATGACAAAAACACAAAGAACTGCAGTTTTCTACTTGACGCACTATAAAACATTAAAACCTAAGTTAGTGCGTGTTTGGGAAATCTTATTTGTCAGAAATAAGTTACTTATTTCTGAAAAAAGTATATCAAACTGTACTTTTTTCTTAAATAAGTTACTTATTTCTGACAAGTTTTTGCATATAAGGGATACTAAATCTTATTTAAATATTTAATTCTAAAAGTCAACATGTAAATATGAATTTTTTTTTCGAAATAACTCGATAAGTTGATAAGTGGCCTGTTTGCCAAACAGACCATTAGTAATCTCACTTTTTCTCTTTTAGTCCAAGTCCAAAGTTTTTTTTTTTGCCAAGTGAAATTTTAAATTAGACATGTGTATACCTAATTAATTACAAAGATACACGTTATCTTAAATATTTCTAATAAAATTCAAAGCTCCAAAACCTACACTTTTCTATAAGAGCTCTAATACATGCACAAACTAATAAACAAATTAAACTTCACACATACATATGTATATGTATTTACGTGCATATATAGGAGCATGAAAAATACATTTAAGAAAACTTCATTTGAAATTCTGAATTCGATTTTAGATAATTATAAAAATTTGAATTTGAAATGAAATTCAAATTACTTTTAAAAAAAATTGAAAAATTTATCATTAAAACGAATTGCAGGTTCCCAAACGTTATTTTATTTAAAAACTCTTTCCCATCTTGTCGTTATTTCTTTATTGGCACGGCGAGAAAGGAATAAGAAATTAGTGTATAGTTTGTAAGGTCGAAAGAGTAGCCTAATTTTTTAAGAGAAGCCTTTCTTATGAAAATTGGTTTATATTTCAAAATCTCGATAAATTGCTGTTAAATTGTTCAAAAATATTTAACTGATTTAAGAAAAATCTCGATAAATTACTGATAAACTGTTCAAAAATATTTAACTGATTTAAGAAATGATCGATAAATAATTGATGAATTATTTTAATTTAAAAACTTACCAGATAATTCACAAATCGATTACAAGTACGGAAATAAGCATATATTCTTTTGAGTCGCTATGGTATTGAAATTATTATCGGAAATAATTGGTATGAAGTACTCGTATTACCAGTACGGTTCTTTGACTTGGTCTATGGTCTATGCATGATTAAACTACGAAATGAAATTTATATTTATTTCAGCTTAAAAATATATAATTCGTACACGACTGGAAGGCGTGTTTTTGTATATAGAACTTAAATTATAATAAGAATACTTGAAACCAAAGCGTGGAAATTGATTTCACAAATTGAAAGTTGGAAGTTGGAAAATTAGAATTGAGCGGTCCAACATACTCAAAAACGTTCCCAAAATTATTTCTAAGTTTTTATTCGTGAGATTTATATATATGTACAATGAATCCATATCATTTACGAAAACATAGTCAAACATACATTGACAACTCAGCATTTGAGAACGATTTTGACATATATTGACAACTCAGCATTTGTGAACGATTTTGAAAACGAATTTGGGTACTATGCATTTCTAGCATTTCTCATTAAAATAACTCGAAATTCAGGAAATCGCGGGAGACAGCACCAATTAAGGCCGAGCTTGCCTCTTATTTTCCACCAATTTTCATCACCCAGCTGGGTGCTTCACTAATCATCATCCCATCACTATCTTGACACGCACTTTAATTAACTTGCATTTACTTAGTAACTGCTTGTCACATTCATATAATCAGTTTTACTTTTTCTAATCACATTGAATATAGGTGTATAATCAAATGATTTGGGGACCACATTAGAAGCAGGATTAGGCTGCAATGCATTAGGAGTTTTATCTGATATTACCGCATGCACTTTCATTCAATTATAGAGAAGAATGTTCCTAGCTTGGACTCTAGAAATAATTAATACTCCCTCTATTCTAATTTATCTGTCTTAATTTTGACCGTAAATTAAATATCAATTTTTTATTATTTTAAAAAATTAAAAAATACATATTAAAATAGATTACATGTACTTTCTAATGATATAATTTTTATAATTATTTTCGATTATATACTATATGAAATTTCCCGTCAAAGTTGGGTCAATTTGACCACAAAAAGTCAAACAAGACAGATAAATTAGGACGGAGGAGTATCTCAGAATTTTTATTAAATAATGTGCTATAACACATGATTGTTTTGGAATTTTATCTGAGATTACCGCACGCACTTCCATTAAATTATAGAGAAGAAATAATTAATATCTCGAATTTTTATTAAATAATGTGCTAGAACACATGATTGTTTTTAGTTTGGGGCACATATTCCATGTTATTTTTAGGAAAATTATCCGTTAAATAATTGACACATGTAGAGAAAATTTTGATGAAAAAATTTAAAAGTATTTTTATAATGTATTACTATTCTCAAAATGGTGGAACCAAAATTTAATAAAAAGTGGTATTTTAGTTGGGTCAAGGCATATAGGAATTATAATACATATAGAAATCAAAAGGGTGGAACCAAAATTTGGTGAAATCAAAAAGTGGTGAAACCAAATAGCACTAAAAAAGGTTTCGCTTATTAATAAAGGTTATTAAAGCGCTCAAATTGGTATATTTGCACTGTACATAAGTCAATTATGATTATCTTAATATCAATCTATAAAAGAGAAAAATGCTTTTAAGTTCAATAATAATTTTGAGGGGTTTGATAATTAATTTTAGTTAGAGTTTGAAACCAATCAAAACAGCCATTGAATTTGACCCCAATAAACCCCACTTGTGGAAGAACCGAAGAGAAGTCTTACCTAAATATATACCAAGCCCCCCTTTGAAGCATGAATATATATTTTACTTCGGGTAATTCTTCGTAACGGTTATTCATGTACACAATATAAAAAATTAAATATTAATTTTTGAACCATAAACTTTGATATTTCACCCATAAAAGTAAGTCAAATTCATAAAAGTTACTCCCTTGTCACATTAAATTTTCTACGTTACTTTTTTGCATGCTTTTTAAGACTAATCTAAAGTATAGTTGCATATTTTGTTTAAAAAAAAATTCTTTTCTGAACATAAATTTAATGTTTAAACTTTTATTCAGAAAAAAAGATTTATGTAACTGAACTTTATATAAATCTAGAAATACGTGAAAATAAGTAGACGTATAGAACAGCGACGGAGGAAGTAATATTTATTATGTCCCCTAAATACACGGTTAGAAAGACCCGTTCATACATACCGGTAGAGACAGGTCATGTCCATGGTCTTTGTTGTCTTATATGTCCAACTATGCAAAGAAAACTTTTTCTTCCCCTAGTTTCGACTAGGGGTGTAAGCGAGTTAAACTATTCGTGAGCTACTTGAGCTCGACTCGTAAAATATTCGAATTTGGTTTAATAATAATCGAGCCGAGCTCGAGCTTTTCGAATTGTTTATCTAGCCGAACTCGAGTTTCAAAGTACTCGGCTCGTAAGGTTCGCGAGCCTTATCGAGCCTTCATTATTTTAAATTTTTTTATTATATAAATATATATATATTATATAAATATTTAATATTATTTTTATTTATTATATATTTAATCGAATCGAACTCGAGCCGAGCCGATCATATTTGAGTTTTTTTTTAATATTTAGTAAAATTAATTCGAGCTTTCGAGCCGAACTCGAGCCTATCGAACTTTTTACGAGCCGAGCTTCGAACTTGAAAATAAAGGCTCGATCGAACTCGAGCTCGAGCCCGAACTTTTTTAGTCGAGCTCGAGCCGTGCCTAGCAGTGTTCGGCTCGGCTCGATTACACCCCTAGTTTCAACTGTATTTCTAGAAGCACAAATGCTCATTAATCCTACTAAATTTGTAATGCAAGTAATTAAAGCAATAGAAAATCAGAACTAGGCATTATTTTATCGAAATCTGAACAATTGACTTTTATGTCAAAAAAGATTTTTTTTGAGTTACAAAAATAGCCGAGTTCTTATTACATATGGGTGCTAATTCTTAATAAGTGGGTGTTATATAAGATTTATTTAACACACTGCTCACTCTTCAGAATCTTTAAATCAGTACTTTTTTACATTCCGTTAATATTTTTTGCGGATCGGACTTTTCCGAAAATATTAGTGGAAAGCAAAAAGAAAAAAATTTAATTTGGATCTTTAAAATATAAATCTAACGCCCCTAATACAGTGTGTTAGATAACCTGTGTCCCCATTAATATATTAGTAGCAAATATATTTACAGTACTTCTCACTTAATTATGAGTCTTGCAATACCTCCGGCTGCATTCTTACCTAATACTCCCTCCGTCCAAACGAATTCTTATCGTTTGGATTGGACACGGAGACCAAGAAATAAGAGTAAAGTATTAGAAAGTGTAAGAAAAGTGGGTAAAGTGGTGGGATCTATCAATATATAAGTAATTGATTAGAAAAATAGTGAAAGTTAGTGGGAAGAAGTGGGTTCATTAAAATTTTTAAATTATTAAAACTTTACTATTTTGAGAAAGTTTTGAAATGTAAAGAATTGGATGGGACATCCCAAAATAGAAAATGATAAGAATTGAAATGGACGGAGGGAGTATGTATAACTAATAATTCAGAAACTCTGATCACAAAATCTTGATTAATGCAATAAATACTTTTCTCAAGTGCCGTGCACCCTAACTTTTCAAGAGTTAAATAATATTAATCTCTGTTCCTTAATAATGGGTGGTATGATTTTTTAAAGTCAAATATGTTTAAGGCTGCAAATAAAATCTAGCTAATTCATATTTTCATAAATTTAAAAATTATATCCAATAACAAATTAAACATTTTTTAATAATTAATTTTCATAACTTTATATTTATTCATAATTACTAATTATCACTCAAAATTAAAATGGTTTGATTTTGATATTTGTACGAAAGAGGAGGAGTAATATTTTTAGGACTCAGAACTTAATTTATAAAGTATAATATCAGCTATTAATTGCTTGTAATGTTTTTAGTACTCAGTACTCGATGAAACGACTTTTACTTTCGATGACGACTTGAACAACTAATCCACAATCATGAAGTAAACAATCTTCTAATTATAACTTGTAAAATCTCGTCAAGAAAAGAATAACTTATGATATCTAAATAGTAATAAAATATTATAAGACTTTTGAAACCCTATAATAGGTCAACTAGCTAGCTAGTGTATATTTTGCTTCCAGCTCCAGGCTGGTACGTAGTAGATTTAATAACCCATGCAGAAACATATAAAACATGCTTCTGATTAGGAATGTAGTTAGTAACATTATTTAGTTCATGTTTAACCTTTCTTTTTATTAATCCTCCGTCCCAATAGGTTCTTAATATTTGAAATAGAAAGTTCGGCACGCATTTTAAAGCTTTTATCTACTATTGTTCAACAACTTATTTTTAAAATTTTATTTTTTTAAATAAAAGTTTAGACATTTAATTTTTATTTAGAAGAAAAAAAAATTCTTAAAAATTTATGTAATTATACTAGATAAGAACCTTAAAATATATCCGTTTAAAATGTTAAGAATCAAGTGGGATGGAGAGAGTATGTAATATAATTATTAAACAGTTCTCACTTGATGAAAAGTCGGTCAAATCAATTTTAACTCTCCATTGTCAGGTTCAGTTGCCCCATTTCATAAGCTAAGAAAAACTTACAAACAATAACAAGGAATCAAATGAAGTATTTAGCTGCTTACAAGTATCACTTAATAGATGAAAAGACAATAATTAGCTTGTCGTTGTACTCTTTGCATATACCTTTTAAGTACATTCTGTGGAGCAACCAACTAAAGATATCAGAGCCCTCACTCAAAAGTTTATGAGACGTTAATTTATTTTTCGTCTTCCCTGAGAAGTTATTAAATCCCCTTATTTGAAAGTTCATTGGGTATTAATTTGCCTGCATGAGCAGTGTTCCTCAATTCTCCATGGAACCCAGAGGTGATAACATGTTAATAACTAGTTATTTTAAAAACTATTTAAAAAAAGTCTTAATTAACCCGCATGTTATACTAAAAAAGTAGTGCTACATACCCCAAAAGCGTTTCATGACGTGTTTTTATTTGTGACACTCATTGAAATGCACGATGCGTCCATATCTTTATGAGAAAATAGTCAATCATATACTAACAACTCGGCATTCCACATTCGGGAACGATTTCGAGAACCGTTTTAGGTATATAGAATTTCTCGTACTAAAATTCTAACGCATCCTACATATATATGTATAATTAATAAAGTGGCACTATACTAGGATACATGAAAATATAGAGATAATAAGTGGGAAGACTAGATAAGTCTCCCTTATATTGGAGCATTATGTGGATGGTCTGTAATCTTCGTTACAAGAACTTCCAAGATATGCCGAAATAAAAAAATTCGATAACAAATTTTCAATAAAATAGTGTGAACTGTGAACCCACTCACTTGTATATAATGGGTGAGATTTGTCCTACCTAGTGGGTGATGCAAAAAGTTAGTATATACTTCCGAGTTCTGACGAAAATTTTGTGAAGATTCTTAGTGAATTGAAAATTTTGTGAATTGCGTAGTATTTTTACAGTTAAAACATGTTTCGCGACATATGGAGTACATCATATTACTTTTTTGCTTTAGGAGCATCACATATATGATCTTCAATATTTCTGGGTAATAACAGTTTTCATAAAACCTAAAATTTTCAATATTTTATAGTGATTCAAATATTAATTTTTAAAATTATATAATGATAATTAAAATATGAATTTATTATTATTTCCTAAGAATAAGTTGCTCGTTCTGTAAGAAGAAGGTTCTCTTGGAACCTTTAGTGATACAGGTTTTTGTTCAAATGAGAAGGGTGAATTAGAGATTTTTGTAGTTAAAATTGATGATTTTATAAAATTTAAAAATTTGATTTTCATAAAATCATCAATTTACCGAATTTAAAATTTCACTTTTTGAAAAATTCTCCGGTTTTCACTACAGAAATTATGGGTTCTCACAGTTGTCATTTTAAGAGGGTGTCACCGTCACATATGCAGCCTAAATGTAATTTTCTCCTTAACTGCAACTCCATTCAACCCGCGTTAACTTTTTTCATAATTTCAAAAATTAGTTTTATTCATTTTTTTGTTAAATTTTCAAAAAATATACACACCATGTACATACGTACAAGTGTGTGTATAAAAGGGCAGTGGGAGAGCCAAGATAGTTGGCAGAGCAACAGCAGTTTGAGAAAACAATTGCTTTGCACAATGGGAAATCCCACAGCTTCCTCCTCCACATCTCTTCACTTTTTCTCTTTAGCACTAGCAAGTTTAGTTCTGTTTTCTTTTTTCAGTGATGGAGATGCAGCTGCTGACAGAAAGCTCATGGCTAAAGAATCACACGAGTTTCATAGCATTAAACTCAGTTCCATACTACCAGACTCTGTTTGCGACTCCTCTTCACAAGGTTCCTTTTCCAGCTATCTTTAAACTCTTCATATACAGATATACATTCATACACCCTGCTGTACATAGATTATATAGTTATCTATTTTTTTAAACCTCAAGTATCAGAACTACGACTTATCACAATTTTATATATATTCTTCTAAAACACATGTATATTACAATCATTTGTTGCTGGCAATTTAGTTTAACCAAAGAATAGTACAATCTTATTTTCATCACCAATATGTAATATTTTAGCAATAATTTGATATTTTGTTAAGGTGGACGGTGAGGGCAGACTATTTCTGTAACATACTGCACTATAATACCACCTTCCTTTAAAAAAAACGAGTATTCATGCATTTACACCGAAAATCTCAGTTACACGCAATTATTTCCGACTGCATACAAAAGATAATATAAAATTATAGACACGGGTACTCGGGTAGTATAGAATATGGACAGAATCCTAGAGTACATAGCGTTCACATACACCGAATATTTCTGGCCAGAATTTAATCTCAAAATAAAATTGTACGAAAAGTATCGCGGGTGTGTCTACTTAAGCCTTTATATTCCCACATGCGGTCATAATTCCGTCAAGGAAGCGAATAAGATACTTTCAAGATACCGTCATGAAAGCGAATAAGATACCGCTGGACAAAGAGATACCTTCACACAAATCTAAAATAGAGTGGTTTATTGAAACAAATAATTGCTGGCGTTCAATTATTTGTGGCATTTTTCAAACAATATTTTAATAGTTGTTGTTGATGCAGGACAAGAACTACCTGCAAACAATACACACATGTGTGAGCATATATAGATGCATGTATCTCTGTAATGCATATGGATATATGTTAGAATATATTATAAGGGGTCTGTTCCCCAGCCAGTGTTGGATGGGAACCCACTGCCGTAATATTTCATTGCTGTAGTACTTTTCTACCGCAATGTTTCATTGCGGCATCGGCAGCAGTATCATATCCAACGTTGGCTGGGGAACAATTTTCATATTATAAAGTTCAATTGAAACCTTCCTCTGACCCGTTAAATTTTTTATTATTATGTTATTTATTTTTTGACCCAAAAATGGGATTTCTCAACTTTAGACTGACAGAATACTAAACAATATTAGTATATATGCACATATCTCTGTTATGCGTTAGTGTATAGTATTTGTTTGTTCACAAGTTTATATATGCATATGTGTACACATACCGGGCGCCAAACTTTAGTTGAATTTTGATGATATAGTTTTTTGTCTTCAAAGTTTGGACTGTGACATTCTTGATAATAATTCATCGGTGCGCACATCAGAGTGATTAATTATATGTATGACAAATGTATAACTTTGTCCATAGAAACTAGTTTATCTTTTTACGCGTTCGAAATTTGGGAGCAAGTGGAAGCCTAATCATTGTTTATGCCTGCACATCAACCTGCTTTATGTATTCACATGTTAAAAATAAATAAATTATTAAGTAAATATATAGTTAATAAAAATATGGAGATCGTCGCTTTTCATATTACATACCAATAGGCTCATATATACCAATAGACTCATATGAATTATGTAGAAATATATTGCAGATGTAGTTTCAGATTTTTACTTTTAAATATACAGAGTATTTCCTTTATTGATGAACAATTTTCATGAATTAACAGGTCACAAACCATCATCATCATCACTCACAGTAGTGCACAAACATGGACCATGCCATAAACAACACAAAACAAAGGAATCTCCATCCCCCTCAGCATCACAAATCCTAACTCATGACGATTCCCGAGTAAAATCAATCAACTCACGAATCGCCTTCAACGCAGCTGGAAAGTCCTTCACATCCTCTAGTTCAGTTAAACTTCCAGCAAAATCAGGCTCGTCATTAGGCGCTGGCAACTACATTGTCACAGTAGGTCTTGGTTCACCAAAAAAAGACCTATCACTAATTTTCGACACTGGCAGTGACCTTACCTGGACACAATGTGAACCATGCGTACAATCATGCTACGATCAAGCCGAACCGATCTTCGATCCTTCGAAGTCCACTTCTTATTCGAACGTATCCTGCACTGCACCGCAATGTGCTCAGCTCAAATCCGCTACAGGAAACAGTCCAAGGTGCAGCAAGGGTGCAAACACCTGTATCTACGGAATTCAATATGGCGATCAATCCTTCACAGAAGGTTATTTTGCGAAAGATACATTAACATTATCTCCTACTGATGTCATCACCGATTTTTACTTCGGGTGTGGCCAAAACAATCAAGGTCTATTCGGTCAAACCGCTGGATTAATCGGACTAGCCAGAGATCAACTTTCTATTGTTTCACAAACATCGCAAAAATACGGAGATGTTTTCTCCTATTGTCTTCCGTCTACATCTAGTGGAACAGGTTACTTAACTTTGGGACAATCAGCCGTTTCAAAAGCAATACAGTACATTCCATTTGCTGATTCACAAGGCACAACATTTTACTTCATCGACATTCTTGCAATTTACGTGGGCGGTCAGAACCTTCAAATCAGTCCTACTGTCTTCTCCAATGCTGGATCTATCATTGATTCTGGAACTGTCATCACACGTTTACCTCCTGCAGCTTACACAGCTTTACGAGACACTTTCAGGAAACAAATGTCGAGATATCCACTAGGAAAACCAGTTTCGATACTCGATACATGCTATGACTTCAGCAAATATACAACAGTCGAGATTCCTACCATCAGCATTGTGTTTGGCGGAAACAAGAAAATAGATATCGATGCTTCGGGAATTTTGTATGCGGTTAGTTCGTCGCAAGTGTGTTT
Source organism: Anethum foeniculum (assembly GCA_003724115.2). NCBI lineage: Eukaryota > Viridiplantae > Streptophyta > Magnoliopsida > Apiales > Apiaceae > Anethum > Anethum foeniculum. Next base: position 16,454 of record PHNY01205563.1, on the reverse strand, counting down.
GGCTTTTGCTCCTAATAGTGATGCATCTGATGTGCTAATTTATGGGAATGTTCAGCAGAAGACCATGCAAGTTGTTTATGATGTTGCAGGAGGGAAGTTGGGCTTTGGAGCTCAAGGGTGTACTTAATTAACCCTAATTGTGTTGTTGATATTTGTAAGAAAATACTACAAATAGCTGATTTTAGGCTATATACTTAAAATAATATCATTGTGATAACTATTAGTGTTACAAAAGTAAAGTGTCTATCATAATTACACATGGATGTAAGATTAAGTTCTACAAGTAAAGTGTATACAGTTCAGTTACTACTTAAACTTAATTATCTCACTTTTTCTTTCATCTCCAAAGTTAAATATCTTAACTTATCAAAACAAGCACTTTACAGTTAGACATGTGTGCCTCAATCAATGTAAATTAATTTTGCATGTGTTCTTAAAATATATGAACATCCTTTACTAGACTTTTTAATAATAGTCTTTTTTTCCCTACATTTTCTTTATCTTTCTTTAATCTCCAACCCAAATGTTTACTATTGAATTTCGGAGAAAAAAAGGAAGGAGTAAGTAGGCTTTTAACATATACTTCTATTAAAAGTTTTTAGTAAGTCATCTTCCACCCAAATGTTAACATTGAATTTAAGAGAAAGAAGAAAGTAGTAACTAAGCTTTTAACATATACTTCTATTAAATTTTTTTTAGTAAATTACATAAAAGTATAGAAGCGTGAATATTTAAATATTTAAATAATTTAATTGTAAAAACTCTTTCAAAATCCTAAGCCTATTTTTTTCTCTTAGACTTTCATATAATATAAACTAGCATAATAACCTGTGCGAGGCACGGGTCATTTTTTAGGATTTTTTTTTTGTGTAGCATGTAATAATATTTTTTATTATCTGTTTATTAATAAAATTATGTAATATCTCAAGTATACCTAATATAAGTTGATTAACCATATATATGTATGATTAATATATATTTAATAATTTATATTTTTGTATGTGACATGTAATTGAATGAGTGCAAGTAGTATTTGTAAGTTTAAATATACAAAAGACTAAAAGTTAATACATATAATTAATTTGCATGTCTGTTTACGTGAAACAAATTAAC
>PHNY01205563.1:0-14246 GCA_003724115.2 Anethum foeniculum | reverse complement strand
ATTTCACAATTTGTTGAACTTCAAAACTTTGAAAAAAGAACATTGAGATATAAATAAAATTTTGGTCAGAGGATTGTAAACATGTGATTTAATTCAAAAAATGAATCAAATACACTCAATAGTTAAGCATTTAGTTATAAAGCTATACTTCCTAATAAGTTTTTTCATCGAGAAGGTATATTATCACCGTAATATGATTAATATAAAATAACTTTTTATTTCGAATAATCATTCATTATATATAATCTAGTATCATATCAAACCAATAATTGTTAAAGTAGTATTAATAATTACTAATACAATCTTGTATTTTTACAATTATTTATTGAATATAATGTCCACATATCTTGTATTTGTAATTTTAATCTGAAGATTACTTGACAAAAATATCGTATCAAGATTGTACAAATACATGTTATAAATTTTCTTTTATATAAGTGTATACATGATCAATATATATTTATAAACATCTATTATATGTAATAAATATCGTATCAATATTGAATAAACTCGAAATATAAATTTTATTCATTTTTTCGTATAAGTGAAGTATATACCTGGGCCACCTTTTAAGCCTATTCATGTTAAAATCTAATTTTACTGTTCCAATTATTTTAAAAAATTATTTATCTTTTTACAAATATTTAATTCTTATAAATTGCTGTTTAATGAAATATATATTCAACTATACTTAATCAAACATACTTACTTTTTAAAAAAATTCAATTAATAAAATTTTATNCAGCGCATTGCACGGATTATAAGATAGTACGTAAACAAAATCAACAAATATGAAAAAGATGATGTCATTGTATATGTTGCAATAATAATATCAAATTTTATTCTCATGCGACACATACATAATAAGTGCATGGGTAAAAACTTAAGTGGCATAGTAGCATAAGTGGTGTTTGAGCGTGCCAAGTAAGTGGATAAACTTATGTTCAATTCCTCTCAACAACATTTTTTATTTTTTTAAAAAAAATATAACAAAAACATGTGCAAATCTGTCATTTCACAAATGAATAAAATGTCTCACTAATTTTAAACCCATGTTGTGCTATTATATATAGAAAGATTTTGTGCGTCATGGACTTATTATTGGACTTTCATATAATAAAAATACCTATTTCATTTTTACTTTCACATGAAAAATATTGGACCTAATATATCAATTCTTTCAGCCTAGCTATATATATCAAGCCCAGGCCCAGCTAGTAACTTGTCAAGCCCAGCCCATTTTCATTTTCCAGTTCCGACCCTGTTCTTATTTTCCACCACTTTTCCATTACCCAGCTGGGTGCATCTCTAATGATTATGTGATCACTATATATTCAGTCCTTGACATACATACACTTAATTAACTTCCATTTACTTAAGCTGCTTGTCACATTTATAATCATATAATTAGTATCATATTTTCCAATTACATTAATTGTAAACACAATAGAAGTAGGATTAGGCTGCAATGCACTACGAGCTTTATTTAATTATCCAGAAAATATTCAAATTTCCACAACTTTTTACAAAAAACACACTAATATTTTTATAATCAAAATGCTTACCGAAAATAGGCTCAACTAAATATTTTACTTCTTTAATAATTTGTAGGTGTTTGATACTGTGATGATTCATTTCTATACAACTTTTTTTAATTAAATTTTGATTGATCCACCATTTCACCCACTTTTTATCATTAAATTATATTTTACTTTTTTAATAATTTGTTGTAGGTGTTTATAATGTGATGATTCATTTCTATACAACTTTCTTTTTTTGAATTAAATCTTGATTAGTCCATCATTTTACACACTTTTTTTACTTTTTTATCACTAAATTACATTTTTCTAATTTCGTGTCGGATCCAATATATACAATTCGGTGAGACGGAATGAGCGATTAATTTCAATTTGAGATTAATTAAACCAGCCATTGAGTCATTGACCCAGGTATAAAACCTCACTTATGGAAGAAGAGTCTACCTAAATAACAAAACCCACTTGAAGTGTTAATGTATGTATTTTATTTAGTGATTCATTATGGTAGAGACAGGTCCAGTCCATGATCTTTGTTATTTTATCATACGTCCAACTATATAATGCTAGCTAGGTTCGTGGAAAATTAATTATTAATTATTTCTCACTTGTTTCTGCTGTAATTCTAGAAGCACAAATTATGCAGTCCTTACAAAATCTACAATAGAAGTTACTAAAAATTTTGAAAATCTGACACTAGTTACTTTTAAATTGAAATTTTAGTAATTGACATTATTTTCATATCAAAATATTAATCTTAATTAATTGTGTAGTGTAAAATTTTAGGTCGTTTTTATGTCAAAATATTGATTTTAGTTGTGAAGTGTAAAATTTTGTAGACTATGATGGTTTGATTGATAAAATTCGTCTAAAATGTCCAATTTTTACAAATTTAGTTGAGATATACTAAAAGACTCAAAATGATTTTTTTTTTTTTAGCAAGGTTAGTAAAAGCGAGAATTGTGTTTTTCTTTTTGAGTCCATTATGTAAGGTGTGCTTAAAATAGTTGAATTCTTATTTTTTTATTCTCATTTTTATGGAAAATGGATAGGTTATTACTTATTGCTTAGCAAAAGAAATGGATAGATTATTGTTCAATTAGCAAAATAGTTACAGTAGTTAAGCGTCTAATAAAAATTAAAACTCCAGAAACTATATTATATTAAAACTCCAGAAACTTTTCATAATTTAAGCTAATTAGCTTTTGAAAACTATATTATATAATAAGAGTTTTTCTACCATGTGCTCGTGGGCACGTAATAAGTGCGAAAACTTATAAATTTGGACAAATTTTATTAGTGGAATTTTTATGAATGCAGGAGAGTTCACCACTATCTAAAAAAAAAACTAATCAAAATGACTTAAAATTATAAAATTCTGCACTTGTTATGTGCTCGTGGGCACATAATAGAAAATTCGATACAATAATATTCCAAAGACTCGAAACGTAATTTATATTATCAAGTACTCATTGCTTGTAATATTTTCAAGTATACTAAAGTACTCGATCAAACGACTCTTACTACTAGATGACTTGAAAAGCAGTATTACAAAGTGACTTCAGCTGGCGAGTAAGACCTGCATCTTGATTTCTAAATTTAAGAATCTCACAATTTTCTAAACTTTTTCCAATTTATCATATATATTTTTTGTTTTCTGCGTCTTCTAACAAATTATATATTATCCAAAAACTAATTTACAAAAGCTATTATGCGGATAAATTTTCAGGGACAAAGAAAATGCGACCATGCTGGGTGGAGGAAGAAGAGAGAAGTCTTCCTCATAATGGAGCATTATGTGAATGGTTTGCAATCTTTGTGACAAAAATTTCCAAGATACTATGTCGTAATAAATTCTTTGATATATGACCTAGTGGATGACCGGGAAGAGCCAGTATAAATTAATTTGTACTAATTAATTGGTATTTTTTTGTGCGCGGAAATTTTTTATGGAATATAGAATCGAAAATATGAAAACTTGTATCATTATTGATGATATCCCCTCAAATTTGAAATAGAAGTCCCATTTTGATTTTGGATAGTCGAATAAACCAGACTGCAATTTACATATATTTTATTTTAATAAAAACACTTAAAATTTTATATTATTAAAAATATATACAATTTACTTTTAAATATATTTTCAAATTTTAAAATTATAAATAAATATTATGTAGTTTACAGTCAAATTTTAGTTAATTTGATCACACAAAACCAAATCAGGACTATTATATTAAAACGGTATTTTAAAAATTGAAGATTAATTGTTGTTCGGTGAGCCAACGAAGTGGTTAAGTGAAAAATCAAGTTAAAAATTAAATTTTGCAAAATTGGTCAAGAATTGGAAAAAAATCGGATTAATTGGTCTCATTTAGTAAAAAATTAAAAAAAATTAGAAAAATAAAAAAAAATATGAACATAAATTTGAATAAAAATTATGAAAAATGTTATTCTCGTATACATAATTAATGTTTTAAATGGTTAAATAATGAACTTTCTTAATTTTTCATCTAAAATTGATCTCAATTCAGAAGTTCGATCTTAAAAATTATATTTACTTTAATAATATTATATATTTTAAAATAATTTATAGAAATATATATAATAATTGTAAATCTATAATCAAAATAACAAAAACCTTAAAACCTTGTAAACTCGTATTGTGCTATGCATGCACCTTAAAACCCTATATAAAGGGCAGTGGGCGAGCAAAGAAAGTATAGCAATTTGAAATAAGAATTTCTTTGCACAATGGGAAATCCTACAGCTTCCTCCTCCCCATCTCTTCACTTTTATTCTCTCATAATAGCGAGTTTAGTTTTGTTTTCTTCTTTGAATGATGTAGATGCAGCTGTTGGTAGAAAGCTCATGGCTACAGAATTACATGAGTCTCATTTCATCAGAGTCAGTTCTCTACTACCAGACTCTGTTTGTGACTCCTCTTCACAAGGTTTCTCTCTTTAGATATAATTATAAATTCATGCACATGCTACTGTACACGGACTAAGTTATCGGTTCTTAACAGAGGACCGATCACGATATTATATTTTGTACCATCTTATATTATATTCTAACAGAACACACAGTAGCAATAGGTTGTTGTTGGTAACCTTTACGATTTTCCTATTACAAGTTTCATTGACAGGGGAGTGTTTAAATTTATGCAAAAATTGAGTTTTAACAAAAATATTACTGGCCCCTCAAATTTAAATTAAGAACATAAATTTTTTTCCATCACCTATATGGAATATTATATTGTATCCTTTATTGATGAACATTTTTCATGAATTAACAGGTCACAGACCATCATCATCATCACTCAGAGTTGTGCACAAACATGGACCATGCCACAAACAACACAAAACAAAGGAATCTTCATCTCCACCATCATCAGACTTCCTAACTCATGACGAGTCCCGAGTAAAATCAATCAACTCAATGATCACTTTCAAAGCAGCTGGAAACTCCTCGACATCCACGGAATCACTCACAGTTCCAGCAAAATCAGGCTGGTCGCTAAACTCTGGCAACTACATTGTCACAGTAGGCCTCGGATCACCAAAAGAGGACGTATCATTAATTTTCGACACTGGCAGTGACCTAACTTGGACACAATGTGAACCATGTGTAGGATCGTGCTACGATCAAGCTGAACCAATCTTCAAGCCTTCGCAATCCACTGCTTATTCAAACGTCTCGTGCAATGCTCTGCAGTGTAGTCAACTCAAATCCGCCACAGGATACAGTCCTAGATGCATCGGTGGAAACACCTGTGTCTATGGAATCCGATATGGCGATCAATCCTACTCAGCAGGTTACTTGGCTAAAGATACATTGACATTATCTCCTACTGATGTCATCACTAATTTTTACTTCGGATGTGGCCAAAACAATCAAGGTCTATTTGGTCACACCGCTGGATTAATTGGACTAGCCAGAGATCAACTTTCTCTTGTTTCACAAACATCACATAAATATGGAGAAGTTTTCTCCTACTGTCTTCCGTCTACATCTAGTGGAACAGGGTACTTAAATTTCGGAAAATCAGCTGTTTCAAAAGCAGTACAGTACATTCCATTTGCTGATTCGAAAGGCACATCACTTTACTTCATAGACATTGTCGCGATTTACGTAGGTGGTCAGAAACTTCGTATCAGTCCTACTGTGTTCTCCAATGCTGGATCTATCATTGATTCTGGCACTGTGATTACACGTTTACCACCTGCAGCTTATAAAGCGTTACGAGACACTTTCATGAAAAAAATGTCTAAATATCCATCCGGAAAAACGTTTTCGTTATTCGATACATGTTATGACTTCAGTGCATATACTACAGTGACAGTTCCAACCATCTACTTTGTGTTTGGCGGAAACAAGTATATCCAACTCGATGGTTCTGGAATTTTCTACGGGAGTAGCTCGTCACAATTGTGTTTGGCTTTTGCTCCTAATAGTGATGCATCTGATGTGCTAATTTATGGAAATTTTCAGCAGAAGAATATGCAAGTTGTTTATGATGTTGCAGGAGGGATGTTAGGATTTGGAGCTAAAGGGTGTGCCTAATCAAGTCAATTATGGTGCAGATAACTCTGAGAAAGTATGCTATATGAAGAAATGATTTTAGGCTATCTAAATGGAATAATATTATCGTGAGAACGATTGAACTTAACAATAAAGTGTTTATGATAAACACATGGATGTAAGATAAAGTTTTATAAGAATTGAAGTGTATACAAACTATATACTACTTTATATGAGAGCTGCTGTTGAAAATTACGTACCAGTTTGGATCATGGGATTTCAATCTGATTAACGAGAATGTAAATGAGATTTCAGTACAAAAATGTTTAAGACTTCCATCCCTATTCCCGTTAATCGGGTGGAAATCCAAGATGCTTACGGACCTATATATTTTAGTTACATTTAAGTAATTAGAACAAATTCAAGGGGGTATCAGAGACAGTTCGTAACATTGAATTCAAAATGAAATGCAGAAACTGGCAAACTGCCACAATGCCAATACTTATTATCTACTATCACAAATGTGCTACATAAATTCCCAGTAGAAAATTGAACTGTAACAACAACAAAATTAATATAACAAATAAATATCATTTTCCGCTTTTATCGACCTCTTCATCAGACCTGGAATCATCAACTTTATTACTACTACGACTACCACCACCTCCGGCTTTCCGATCAGACGAGATCGTTTTAACGAAAGTCGCAGACGACATTTCCATTTCCAGAATTCTAACCGCGCCAAATAATCTCTCTGGTAACTCTTCCTCACACTGTGCTTCCACCGCAAATCCCATATCTATCGTCACTGCTGTGACGCATCCCAAAGCCAAATGCAAAATCGTCGTCGCGATCGCCGAGCTACCGATATCTACATCAATCTCAAGATAATTATCACCTCGATGATAATTACAACTCAACGCTCTTCCTAGTAAACATGCAGAGTAATTTCCGACCGTGGTTTTCACAATCCACGGTCCTTTTACAATACGGTTTACCATCTTAAACCTGCTGTTCCGAAACGAATCATCACCGTTAACAAACCGGTCCAAAAGCGAACCGGAAGCTATCGGTTCATCTGTCGAGAAATAAAAAACCGCGCTATGATGATCCCGGCCAGGAACTTGTAGATTAACGGCTAATACAAACGACTTCATGTTTTTACCTACAGATTGTGATTTTCTCAACGCATTCATTACACGATTATCTGTTCTCCCTAGCACATTGTCAATTTTATTATAAGCTCTCAACCAATCAACCCCGGCTGGTTGAAGAAGCCACGGACCAGAAGGAGACTTATCTTTTTTGGTAAAATAGGTTTCCGACCTGAGCAAGAACAGGTCTCCTGGCGGTGAAGCCCAGCCATTGGATCCGTGTTTCAGGTCCACGTGTTTTAATGATCCCCCGTTGATTACTTCGTATTTCCAATCATCTTCCGATTGTTTTGCACTTTGCTCGGTGCCAGAGCTTCGGCGTTTAAGCTTCAGCTTCTGCTTGGTCGAACCCATTGTTGATATAAATGAATATGATTATATATTTGGCATTTGAATCTGGAGAAAAACTGGAGAGAAATATTTCTGATATGGTTGAGAGGAAAGGGGAAAAAGAATGAGGCAAAAACAGCTCTGGTTCTCTCTCCCCCTCTCTCTCTAAAATGATGGACGAGTATTTTGGAGGGACAACATATATATGGACAGTTGACGTGTACCAGAATTACAATTAGATTGGCTACAAAAAATTGCAAATTGTGAGACAGAGAAATTTACAACTATATTTTTATATGGAGCTCTTCATTTTGAGATATAAGCTAATTAAAATCTCAGAAACTAAGGATTTACGTTACATGTATTCTGATGCTGCAGCATTTTAATCCACATTTATTCGAGGTTATATAATTTTTTAGGGTCATTGTTTTCCGTCTGGTATAGCTTGGGATGAAAATAACATCTCTAGTTGACTTCTCATATCTCACATTAAGAAATAAAATAAAAAAACATAACTCAAACAATATGAACTACACCGAGATTTTGATTGCACATCAATACAGGCTTAGTACTTAATTGGTACATCTTCAATGGAGCTTCAATCAGTAAGATTTTACTTGTACATGTATACAGACTTAATGTTGTCAAACTGTAAGTGAGATATTAATTGTACATCAATACACGCTTAGTAGTTCAACCGGTACATACAACTGAAAGGATTTAACGAATAAATTTCAATATGACAAGCCTTTAAATATTCAGCAGCCAAGTCCAAACTGTACTTACCAGGAAGATACACCCAGATCGCACAGCAATATTTCGTGATATCCTCTCAGAAAACAGTTTAGACTTGCATATCTAATGCCATCTTACGACTGTGAATTAGAAATTTCGCTTCTGCTAGTGATGTAAACTCCATTTTGGATCTAGTATTCTCTGTAATTAAGAAAAAAGAATAAGATCATCAGAACCCACATGATAAAAGACGAAGAAATTCTGAGAGAAAATTAAAGTGATATAGTGGAATGTAAGGGTGCCGAATAGAACACCATACCACGCACTCTCTTAAGAGTAAGTTCTATGTCAAAGAGTGAGGAGCAAAGAAGAGAGTTAATGTAAGAGGAATTAGGAACTAACAACATAAAATATATAAACGCTCAAGAGGAGAAGCTATGTTAGTTAATGTCTTTTGACAGGGAATCACCAAGTATCATGAACTTCAAGATCATACAGAATTATAATTTCACAAGCTTCCTTACAGCAAGTTCTACAACGCAAGTAGACATGAGATGACAGAACCAAAACCATAATTACAAATGCAGTCTAAGCAATTATTGAAGAAACCTTAGGGCTTAGGCAGAGTGATCAGTGATGGAAGGAAAGCATGGCACTGGGTGGCCATACTGGTTTTCTTTCTCTTGAAGACCCTTGTAGGTTGTAACAAAGTACAGATTTGTGATTAAAGGAATTTTAACTTTTAACTTGAAACTGAATAAGATTCAATCTTATATGGCACAACAAACTCTTTGAAAGTTGGTAAAAATAAAATGGTTCTAGATTAAGCTATATAGGTCTAACTTTGCCCCGGCATCCTGCCAGATTGAGAATGTAGAGTCCTTCCTAATAGTTTGGTGGTGTTCAATCGGGGGAAAGACACCTATGTTTACTGAGAATCGTCTAAAAGTATGCAATGTTATCATCTTGCTTAAAAATTAGAGTTTTCAATCGACAGATGGCAGCAAATTTATGGTTGCAAGATGAAGCAGCCCTAAAAAAAAAAATCAATATTGAAATTAAAGGGAGCAGTCTTGCATAGTTTTTAAGCAGCCTCACTCATTCAATTCCAAAGACCAAAGCCATAAGAATAGAAGACAAGCACGAAAGTAGAAAATCCACTATGCATTAAAGAAAGAAGAAGCCATCAATACCAATTTCTAACTAGATAACTGCATTAAGCAATAACATAAGCCAATTTATGACAGCAATGTGATAGTCTTATCAATGACGTGTCTACTGAAGAGCACGAGTCTAAAATTTACACAAGGCAGGAAGTACAAGATAACAAGAAACATGATAGAACAACATTTAGCAAGCGAGATTTGTGAGCAAGGAAAGAATGCGTATAAGAACTCTATTTCAGGTGTAAAAATGATGACAAAGACATGGTAACAAGAACCACATAAAAACAAGGTAGGCAACTTGATTAAAGAGCCAATAGACCACCTCACCAATTGCACAAGATTAGGAAATGCCGTAATCCATCACTATTGCATAACAATAAACAAAAATCTTAGTTTTCTTAACTCTCGAAACTTATCATGTCAGAAATAAGGCTGTTAAGTTATTGCAATATTATAGGCCCACATTATTAAACTCTGAATAAATGACGAGCAAGTGTGAAAATTCAGAAGAGAAAATGACCAAGTCCCATAACATATATTCAAGAAATTTGTTTAATTTCATAACATCTAGTTAATTTTGCTAAGAGTAAAATAGTTGTCAACTTGTGTGATTGAGTAAAATTGGTGCCTAGAAGTGATGTATGACAAAAATGAGAACAGCGAATGATCGATAGGTAACAAAGACAGAGTAGATAAAGATAAGTCAGGATAAATTAGACCTGCTGCAACAATCACTTAACCACAGACTGGGAATGTGTATTAAATTTAATAGTTGATCGCAGCCAATAACAATATTTCTTAAGTTTTCTTATACTAATCTTGTCACAATTCACAAACACGTAAAAGACTAGATACACCATGGACTTTTACGTTGACATGAATGACATTTTTAAAAAAACATAAAGCATAACACAGTTTGGAAGGTGATTCACATCTAGTGATGGAGGCAGAAATATATTTTAGGAGGGTCCATACAAAAGAAGAAACAAGACAACTCAAAGTCAATATAATACAAACTAACAGAGGAAAATATTTAGTATCACTACTACTAATATGAAAGTTTTTTTAATCATATGATGATAACAATATATTAATTTACTATAAAATTAAAATGTTGCCAAGAAGCAAAAATTATATAAACAAGTACATGTATATGCGAGAAAAAAGAATAGTAACTACAACTTAAAAATTCTATAAACTTAACACTACACTTTAACATAACAGGCTCTCAGTGCAAGTAATGTTTAAACAGAGAAAGTTTACACAGTGGTAACATATATATATATATATATATATATGTTAGTCTGTTTCAATTAATAAACAATGTAAGCATGGTAAAAGAACTTATGTAGTACCACAGATGTGGTGTATGTGTAGCATCTAAACTACAAGCAGCTTCTACTTTCTAGTTGTGGATACTTTGGTTATGTGATGGAATTGAATCAAGTTTATAAAATCTATAAAAGATAGGCAATCACATGCATATACAAAAATACAGTAGAATAACATTTTAAACTAATTTTATTACTACTCTTTTAAATACCAAACAATAAGATGTTTTTGAAAATTTCTGTAATTATGAAAATGAACAATAAACCATTAAAAAGAACAATCAGAAATGTTATTAATTCGAAAGAATAAAGCATAGCAGCAAAAAAGCAAAGGGAGGATGAAATTTTGGACCTAGCAAGAAGAAAGCTTAAACTAATAAAACTGCTACAAATGAAAAATATATGACCCACTTGAAATATGTAAGACTTACTTAAAGTTCCAAAAACAAATTAAACATCAACGAACTGACCCAATAAAATATTATATCCAAACACAATTCACACAGCTGCACTTACCAAAGTGTGAAGAAAACATCAATATCTAAATTCAACAAGTAATTCATTAAGTACCAATAAGTGTAAAAAAAAATACAATTAAAAAAAGCCTCAGTACCGGAGAAAGTTATTCATCCAACAAGCTTATTCATTTATCAGGATTAAGAATACACTGTCCCTGCGACATTAATGGGTCCGGAGAAAATAATTCAAGGTTATACTGTATATACGTAATCTGGGATTTCCCTCATTCTCAATAAAGCACACCCAATAACAATTTCCCATACTTGCAGCTTCCAAATTTTACCAAAATGCTCAACGCCAAAAATATCAAAACAGTATCAATTACATATTACACATGTAGTAAAATAAAGCACAAAAATAAGCAAAATCAGAGAAATTAACCATCTGGGTACTTCTACATTTCCACTACTTGCAGCTTACAAATTTTACCAAAATACTCTACGCCAAGAAACTTAAACATCAAAAACATTAAAACAGTATCAATAACATATTACACATGTAAAATAAATCACAAAAATAAGCAAAATCAGAGAAATTAACCATGTGGGTACTTGTAAATCTACAAATTAGCAAAATAAAAGCAGAAAAGAAGCAAAATTAAAGAAATTTACCATGTGGGCACTAGTAAATTTACACATACAGTATAATAAAAGCACAAAATAAGCAAAATTATAAAAAGTAACCATCTGGGTACTTCTAAATTTACACATACAGAAAAATAAAAGCACAAAATAAGCAAAACTATAAAAATTAACCATCTGGGTACTTCTAAATTTACACATACAGTAAAATAAAAGCACAAAAGAAGCAAAATTAGCAAAATTAACCATCTGGGTACTTGTAAATTTACAAATAAACCAAAATAAAAACCAAAAAATAAGCAAAAATAGAGAAATTAACCATGTGGGCACTTGTAAATTTGAAGTATTTCTAATGCTTTTTTCTCCTCTGGGGTTGTCTCTCAGTAGCTAATCTGTATATCCAATAAACCTGTTGCATATATACACACAAAAATAAAAATACATACAAGTTTTTAAATGGGGGATCTGAACAAGTAGTGAAGTGTTGCTTAGAGAAGGGTATAATTGTAATTTACCAGTGCGAGGACGTGAGCTACTATGAGGATTATAACTAGGAGAGGAACGAGATCGAGGATCCATGGACGATTCGACGTCGTTTTGAGCTGATCCGCCATTGAAATTGAGTAGAGTGTGGTGATGAGTTTGTAGAGGTTTAAAGAAAAACCTTTTTTTAGTCCTAGTTGTCATAATTAGAAATGTTTTAATTATATCAATAAATTAATTTTTTTTTCTAGGAGATTAATTATCTTGCAAAATATTACGGGCGTTGGATTTACGATTCCCTTTATTCGTGTATTATTTATAATTATAATAACATATTTAGAAATTCAGAATATTGTAATATTTCATAAAAATTGTAAGAACGCGAACTATATAAATGAATAATGCAAAGATCGATAATTTAGCTGAGAACATAAAATTAAATAATAAATCAAGACACTATTAAGAATTTCTTTTCGCCTTCATTAAAATTTCATACATCAAACGTACTTTTTTACGAGATTAGTCTCAAAATTGTCCCCAAACTCTTGATCAAAGTATTTGTTAATGTATTTGAAACTAATAAATAAAATATTAGTTTTAATATAATATACTTGAATCTACTAATATAAATATTATATATTAATTTAGAATTGAAAGTTGAATAATACATTATGAGTATTAGACATTAAATATGTTATTAATAAAATTTTGAAGTTATAAATAATAAATTTAAATATGTAAGTAGAGAGAATCGAACATAAAAAAAATTCGATTTCGCTTGATTTAATTTTACTCTATCTTTGAATTCTAGAATTTAGATTTTGACGATTTTACAACCCACACGAAATTTCGAAATATTCTTTATTTCGGTGATGTTTTTTTTTTTTTGAGAAATATTTCGGTGATGATTTAAAAGTCAGGCATATCTCGTTCTCCCCCCTAAGTCCCCACACACACATCCACCGTCAAATCTAAATGTCGCTGATCATTGACATCATCAGATTTTCCGTAAGGGGTGAACTCCTGTTATTTTTAATTATCTACGGAGGAAAGTCGGGTATGATTTTCACTTTAATCCTCTATTTTAGGGTTGTTGTAATTGCAAAATTTTTATTAAGTTGTTCTGGGTTTAGTATTTCTTTCCTTCACAATCTTCATAGTTTTATGCATTCTTTAATCTTGATGCAGTTGTGTCTTTCGGTGTATTTGTTTCTTGTTTATTATCTCTGAAACACAATTACACACAGTTTGCATCGTTTATTTTCTGTTTGACTGTTGTACTTATTGGCTTATGCGAGTTAGAGGGGGTCATTCAATTAAGATTTTTTTGGATTTTGAAAATTCAAGGGTATTCAATTTGGATTCTAAATAATTCATTAAAATCTGAAGATATTCAATTTGGATTTTAAAAAGTCTTTTAAAATTTTGGAGTATTCAATCAGAATTTTAAAAAGTACTTTAAAATCTGGTGGTATTCAATCAAGATTTAAAACAATCCATTAAAATCTCATGATATTCAAAAAGTCATGGATTTTTTTGAATTTAATAAATGCGATAGATTTTGATGGATTTGTTAGTATATTTTACATGTTTTGAAATCTAGCTAAATTAGATGAGATTTTAGAGGTCTTCTAAAATCATCAAAATTGTACATATACATATTTACTCCCAAATTAAAATGAAATTTTGAGGAACTCCCTCTCGTTAAACATATTTACTCCCAAATTTCAATGAGCCATATCTCTATCGTTGTTCACAAATCTAATATCAAATCTATAAATCTACTTTATAATATCATAAAATTTAATATAAATATATTAAAAACTAATTTAGTTTATGACATTTTATTAATATTTCATTTATATTAATATATATATATATATATATATAT
>PHNY01205500.1:11552-51928 GCA_003724115.2 Anethum foeniculum | reverse complement strand
ATAAAATATTATATTAGGAATGAATATAAGGAATGTTGTTGGAGATGAAAATAGCTATTGATGTCTTAAGTTACTAGGAGCCAATATTTTATATTAAATTTAAGGAATGAACTAAGATGCTGTTGGAGTTGCTCTAAATAAGTACATATCCCTATATTTTGTGTAACTTGTGAACATATTGTTGGAGTCCGGATTTTGGAGAATAGCGGAAATAAATTGCTAACAAGCTTATGTTTGGATTGAAAATGAAGTGACTAGTTGAAACTTGAAAATTAATTTTAATTTCTTGAAATTAATTATTCAGACTTTATTATTTATTTTGTATTTTAAACTTTCTTGGAAATGAATGTACCTTAAACTTGTTATGACTCGATGCATTTTAAACTTTTAAATTATAGTTTTTTCTTTTTTTTTCACTGAATGGGTTGGACCTCCGATCCGATAACCCGTGATCCGATTGGATCGGATATGGATCCACCTAAAAAATATCCGACTCAAATCCGATCCGAATCCGAATCCGAAAAAATTAAATGGATTTGGATATGGATTTGGGATGATCCGATCCGAATCCGACCCGTTGACAGGCCTAATTGTATGAGATACAACTGCCGTGATGAAATATTGCGGTAGGAACCGCAATTAAACATTGTGGCAATAGTATCTCATCCAACTGTGACCGGAGAACATGCCTCATATAAAATTATTAATTTAGTACAACCACTTCTCTTCTCAAGTGATATTTAATTTTTTATCACGTATTTTTATCTTTGTTATTGAAATCGGATGATTTTTCAGAAATCAAATGAAACTGATTAATTTTGATTTTCAAAATTTATATTAATTTTTTAATATATAAACAAACTACCTTATATATAACTTCAATATACTCCTTCCGTCCCCCTGAATTCTATACATTACTTTTTGACACGTTTTTTAAGACTTCTACAAAGTGTAGTTCCATAATATTTTTTTTAAAAAAAAATTTCTGAATAAAAGTTTAAACATTAAACTTTTATTCAGAAAAAAAATTAAAAAAAGTTATGAAAATACACTTTATAAAAATCTCGAAATACGTGCAAATAGTAAACGTATAAACGGATAATCATTGCAAATCAGCATTCTCCTATAATTTTTCACTTACAAACCAAACAATTATATGAAACGCGGATATATAATATAATTCCCTGCTTACATAAAATCATCAATATTAATCATATTCACGAAAAAATAATAGCGGAACGACAAATACAAATACGAATATAATATTTGATAAACAAAAAGATAATATTACTACTCCCTCCGTCCCACAATACTAGTCTTTTTTGAGAGATATTTTTTTCTCATAATACTTGTTCATTTTTAAGTTTCAATGCAAATTTATTGACATTTTTTCAAAATTATCCTTCTTGAAAATTGTATAACAATTAATGAAATAAAAATTATAGTCTATATTCATGCATTTATGATGGATTTAAATGTAAATGTATTATTAAATTAATATTTTTTTAATAAGCGTAAAAAATTGAAATGAGACTAATCTTTTGTGACGGAGGGAGTAAAATGTAACAAAAAGTCAGGAAGGCCTGTCGGTTTCCTACATTAAAGTATTACCTATAAATAGAATGATCATGTAAATAAATACACTCCTATAATATTATTACAAATCTTGTTTCTTTTGTATTCGTTTTCGATTTTCGACGTACAAACCAAGGAAAATGTCGACCCTCTGTGTCCCCTCCCAAGTTCCTCCCGTTTCCGATGACTGTGAACAGCTCCACAAGGCCTTCAAAGGTGGTACTCTTTATACACACATGTTTTTTGTTTATATTATTTTACATGAACATAGTTCTTCATTTTTGCATTATGATCTTTGATGATGCGTTATGTGGATCTTTAATCTGTTATTAAATATGGGTTTTGTTTATTTAGATCTAATGATCCTTGTAGTTTGGTGATCTTGATCTGAAACATGAAGTGCATCCTGCAAGAAACAAGACTGATCATGACAGTGTGTTTGTGTGTGTGTGTGTGAGGACTTTTTAATCTATCAAGTTGTATGTGTGTGTCAGTGTGTGTTTGTGTGCGTGTGTGTAGATGTAGATACAGATTTTTATGATTCTGCATCATATATATAGATCACAATTTTGGGGGCACAATTGTTTGATAAGCTTATAGTATTATTGGATGATCAAATATAATAATTTCTTAACTTAATAAATTGTTTGATAAGCTTATAGTGTGTGTCTGTGTGTGTGTGTCAGTGTGTGTTTGTGTGCGTGTGTGTGTAGATGTAGATTTTAATGATTCTGCATCATATATATAGATCACAGTTTTGGGGGCACAATTGTTTCATAATCTGATAGCATTATTGGATCATAATTTATTTATTTTTCTGATCTCGCTATTTAATTTAATGTGTGTTCATATACAAACTAATTTAATCGCAAACCGGTGATTTGTAGTACTGTGACGGTGATTTATAGAATTTATAGAATTATGGCTAATGATTTGTAGAGTTCGTACACTAAAATGGTTATTAGTGTTAGTGGAACGCGTCCTATATATGTATTTTTATATTTTTTTGGGGCTGTCTTCGATATATTTATGGAGTTTGCTTTTCGGTTTTTTCAAGGGAAAGAAGTCCTTGTTGTAAGAATATATTATTTCAGTGTGAGATCTGTATTAATTTTTATTTATTTGTTGTTTCAGAGGTGATGATATTGTGATTTGTTTCTTGCTAATTAGCTAGTACAGTGTTGATTTGGTGTTTTTCAAGGCTATTTAGGATTAAAATTGACTGATTTTGTTTTGTTGCTTTTGCAGGCTGGGGAACGAATGAGGGACTGATCATTTCAATTTTGGGTCATAGGAATGCTGCTCAGCGCAAGGTGATTCAGAAAACATATGCTGAAACTTATGGTGAAGATCTTCTCAAAGTATTGGATAAGGAACTCTCGAGTGATTTTGAGGTTTGTTTAAAGCATATATTAAGATTTTTTTCCCACACCAGGATGATTCTCATTTGAACCAAAGCCAATATCTATTTGGCATCAAGATTTTGTTGATTATTTTTTATTTTGGAGTACGCCTCAAACACGGAAATCTGTTGTAGATGTGTAGTTTATGAAGTAAAATGGAAAAACTTATGTGTTATTGAGCTATTTGGTTGCATTGAGGACAGATAAACACATTGCTAGTAGACTGTGGATTAATGCATTCATTTTTTACTTGTCCATTTTAGAGAATTGTTAAGCTCTGGGCACTTGATCCTCCTGAGCGTGATGCACAGTTGGCTAATGAAGCTACCAAAAGATGGACTAAAAGCAATCAGGTTCTTGTCGAAATAGCTTGTACAAGGTCTTCACAAGCCTTGCTTCATGCAAAGCAGGCTTATCATGCTCTTTACAAGAAATCCCTTGAAGAAGATGTTGCTTATCACACCACTGGGGACTTCCGCAAGGTACATAGTAGTTTATAAAGAAAAATCACTCTATATATATTTATTTGAATTGTAAATAGAAAGGTTGATACACAGTATTAGTTATTATGAAAATAGGTTAACCCTTTTATTTAATTTGTTCTGAAATTGTGCTCAGCTTTTCTAGTGCCAACTAAAATTTTCATTTGTTATGCTCCCAGCTTTTGTTGCCTTTGGTAAGTACTTACAGATATGAGGGAAATGAGGTCAACATGACTATTGCAAAATCTGAGGCTAAGATACTCCATGAGAAAATTTGTGAAAAGGCTTACGCTGATGACGATCTGATTAGGATACTCGCCACAAGGAGCAAATCCCAGATCAATGCAACTTTGAATCATTACAAAAATGAATTTGGCAAAGACATAAACAAGGTGTGCATTTAAATATTCTGTAGCTGCATTTGTTTTAGTCAATTTCTTCACTAACTGTAAGGTTATCTTGACACTTGCTTGTCTCTCTTTAATCCGTTCCGCTGCATCTTCTTAACTTTTGTGACTCCTTTCAAATTTTGATGATTAAACTACCGCTAACAATGAAGATGTTTGATACCATATAACCATAACTTCCAGCTAAAGCTAAAAAAGGCTAAAAATGTATAGCAGTACAAAGGTAACTCCTGTTGATGATTCCTCTTGTTAGTGCCTATCTATTGTTTAAGATGATTGTAAACCATATAGACCTACCTAGTCTTGTACCTAGTGAATACTTTTTACTTTAGTTTCGAATTCTCCTGCAGTATTTCACTTGTAATCCCTTTTAAATTCAGGATCTTAAAGCTGACCCAAAGGACGAATTTCTTGCACTTTTGAGATCCACGATCAAGTGTTTGAACTTCCCTGAGAAGTACTTTGAGAAGTCTCTTCGCCTGGCAATCAACAAAACTGGTACAGATGAAGGAGCTCTCACTAGAGTTGTCGCGACAAGGGCTGAAGTGGACATGAAAACTATAAAAGAATGTTTTGAGAAAAGGAACACTGTCCCTCTCGATAAAGCCATTGTCAAAGACACAACCGGAGATTATGAAAAAATGCTCCTCACTCTGATTGGTCACGGCGATGCCTAAACTAAGGACCTTGTTCTTTCGGCTATAGAATGGTTTATGCAACAGCTTGTCTGAGTTTGTTTTTCTTGTGTGCTCTTTGCCGTTAGTACTACAAACAGTATGTGTATTTGGCAAAGTTTATTTTCCTCCAGTGATCTTCTGTATCCGCAATATGGTGGAATACTTTAATAACTTGCTCTCCTATAAATAAAATAATAATTTGTGCTCTCCTAGAGAAAAAAAAAAAGCTTTTCATTTTGATGTTGTATTTCAGAATCATTGATGTGATCTGGTTTGGGACAAGCAACTGTTTCAACATATATATCGTCAAAAATAACATAAAGATTTTCGGTGTACACATGCCCATTTTTATATGTATCGTGAAATATTTTTTGCAGTATAATAGAATTCGGTCCGCATACGTAGAAGGTCCATTTTTATACGTACCGTGAAAAATTTCGCGATATTATATATTCCCTCCGTTCCAAAATAGATATCCACTTTTAAAAAATCGCATATATTAAGAAAAGTGGATGTTTGGAGGAATAAGATGTATTAATTACATTAAATGACTCTAATACGTGGAATATAGTTGATTTTGGAAATATAAATTTGAGATATGTATACTCCCTCCGTCTCATTGAGAAGTCTATGTGCACTGTTTGCACGCATTTCGATGCTCCTATAAAACGTAGTTTTATAATTTTTTTTTTAAAAAAAATTCTAAATAAAAGTTTAAACATTAAACTTTTATTCAGAAAAGAAAAATTTTAAAAAAATTTATAGAACTATACTTTAAATGAGTCTTAAAAAGCGTGCCAAAAAGTAACATAAAGAATTCGATGGGACAGAGGGAGTAATTGATTTTGGAAATGTAAATTTATATAAAAAGTTGAATTGGACAACTAATTTGAAACAAATTTTTTCTTCTAAAGTGGACATGTATTGTGAAACGGAGGGAGTACTGCAACACTCGCTTAGCAATGTAGAAAACTTTTATGTCTATATTGATCTCTGATCAATATTTATTGAAAGAAAATGAATAAAGATCATACATTTTTAGGACATAGGATTTTGAAGAATCAACTTAATAAAAAGAGTGCGTTTTAAATTACTTGACATCTATTTGAAGTGCTAAAAAAAGAAAATTAAAGGATATCGACTAATTGAAGGTAAAATGCTACAGTCACTAACACAATTGGGTATATGAAACCAGAGGGAGTATATAAGACTAATATACTGAAGGATCTATTATCTAACTTGATACATTATTTATACAGAGTCCGAACAATACCAGCTACTGAGCATGGGGCATAATTTCCTATCTATAAAAGCATACTATACAAACAGCGAAGCTGGAAGCTGGGCCACATTGTAACAAGTTTACGAAACAATTGGTCTGGTAATTCACCTGTATCGGTAGGTTGTATCGGATGCAGTCGAACAATGCAACTCCAAGATATCCATGTAGGCATTGGTGGGACTGCATCTTCCGCAAACAGTTGCCTATTACCTCCATTTCTCTATCTTCTTTTGTATCGCTTTCTTTCGACTTTCCATCCTACTACTGGTTTATGACCCTAACCACTTTCAATGCCAGCTTCAGCATCTGTCAAGCTTGCATCATTTTCAATCAGTAAATAGTCACAAAGCTCCAAAAGCTGATCTGCAAGCGGTGGAATACCAGGATTACGCTTATCATTATAAAGGTGAGCGTTGTACGTGATTTGCCACATATCATGCCTAAATTCCTTGCGGCTCTTGTATTCCAAGTTTCTCACTTTCTCCTTGATTGTAGAAAGATCCATCGGTTTCTTCACAATTCTATGGTAGTCAGGGGCTTCCTTCCTCAATACTGGCTTTAGAAACAGATATGAAATTTCTATCTTCTCCTTGAGAATCTCGACAATGTTCTCCAAGATATTTGCCAAGCCAACCTGTAAAAATTGAAATAAAGAAGTTATGCACATTGTTTATTTTCATCTATTTCTGACAAATCTTTGATATACAAAGAAAAAACTTTCCAAGGTAGTGGTATCTCCCTCGCTCCTTTTACAGATGTCGAAGGTTCGAGAATGTGTGAGTGTGTTTAACTAGCAAAAAAAAAAAAAAAAAAAACTGTCCAAGAGACTTCAACTGCACTACATTTAGAGATTCAAAATGATAGCTCAAGAGTAATAACTCCAAAATGACTGTTTGACTCGCTAGCAGCATTCAATAGAAAATAACAAGCAGTTTGGTACTTAAAAATTCATCAACTCAATCAAAAGAACTTGGAACAAAAACAGAATACTATAAGACTACGGTAGACTATTTTTTTAGTTATATGTTTTCTATAGTATTAGCTATTGAAAGTGATCAACAAACTACACAATAGGAAGGCATGCAAGCCAAGGACCAAGGAGAACAACTTCAATTTATACAAAGCTTATGAATTATGGTTTTAAGCTTGCAATATATTTCCGACCAAGACACCTCAAACAACTGGTATCTTTTCTCAACTGTCAGATGTTTGGCATGTAAAGTTTCAAGTCTATAATTGTCCATGCAGCACAAGCAATCCACATACTGAGCAAAATACTGGAAAAGAAATAAGGATGAACAACAATTACCTCTCCCCCTCCCCCTCTACGACGCTTTGTAGGTGGGGCATGTTCGGCACCATATCTTGACTCAAACACAGACTGCCTCTTTGTAGTTCGCTCCCTTCCTGGAATCCTCCTATCAACTCTTCGAGGGGGAAAGTCATCCATATAATCATCTCTAAGGTCAGTTCTTTTACTCTTCTGTTTCTTTTTCTTTGCCCTTTGAAGTTCTTCTTCCTCCCTCTCTCTTCTGATGACTTCCTCATATCTTCTAATCTCCGCAACTCTTTCTTGTTCTTCTAACTTGATAGCCTGCTCCTTCTGAAACCTCTTTCTCTCTGCTTCTCTCCTCTTCTGCTCCTCTTCCCACATTCGATTGTTTTCTCTATTTTTTCTCCTGGATGCTTCAGCAAAATGGATGCTGCTTTCCTGCTCTCTATAATCCTCAAAACTCGACAACTCAATAATTTTTTTGGTCTTCCGCGAATCTAGGTCAGTGCTTTCTTCCTGGCTGATCTGGTCATTATCAATGTGTTCTTTTGGTCGTTTAATTATAAGCTTCTTGCGAGGCTGTTCTCTATCCATTTCAACAGGTGGTTTTATCACAATCGATGGCTTGTGCTGTTCAACCTGGGTATCTTCAGGTCTGGTCTTGTTAGCAAAAATTATTTTATTAACTTTAAATGTAGGCCTACTTGCGGTATCCGTATCTGATGTTATCGGCATATCAGAAATCTGGGAGGTGGCTGGAGTTGCTTTATCTAGAAGCTTGTCAGTGGAGCTACATTTGACCTTTAATACCTTTGCCTTCGAAGTAGACTTGTCTTCTTCAGGAGTTTCTACCAAAACAATTTTTGCAACGCTTTTGGGTGTACTCTTCTTTAGTAGAGGTTTCTGCTGTGGAACAGCTGTCTTATCTAAAGAATTAAATTTTCCCAAAATCTTTTCTGTATCTCTACTTTCAGGCTGGGGTTCTGGATCTTCCCCGTATTTAGGGCAATTCTTGTTGGTCCTCATGTGACCAAGCTGAAAGATGACAAGTTGAATTAGAAAATCATATATTGTGCTTAATGTATGTTGAAATATATTAAAGTTCCATATGAGGAAACACACCTGACCACAAGCTCCACATACAAAACTATCTCTTGCTGATTTCTTTTCCTTCAGTGTCTGGTGAAGACAAACACATAAGTTTTGTGGGGTTGGCGGAAGTACTATTTCTATAATTTGTTTCTATGGGACATCAAAAACAACGCAAAATTAAGTGATATGCATGAATTAAAAAGAACTATACCTTGATTCCTTCTCCTAATATTTTTACTTTTTTTAGAAAACCCAAATGTTCGATATCATTCTTTTTCTTTGCCTTCAACTTCGTGGAGAAGCTCTTTCTATTAGGAAGCCTTTCATCCTGCCGAAAAAGAGAAGTTGCTAATTTCCATCGAAAAGTCCACCTACTCTCCTAAAATTATAACACAGACCAAAAACAACTACAAGCATGTACCTCCTTCGTATCTATATTAAAATTATCCTTTGCTGCGAGTCGAGGCTGAACAATAGGGGTATTTTGTTTAAACCCTGCATTGGTTTTCTTGACTCTCTCCACACTTTCAAAACCGTGTGACCCCGGAGCTTGTCTCAATTGTGGCCCACCCATTCGTATCTTTTTCTTCTTCTTCCGCTCAGCCTCGTCATCTGCAAAATAATTGTGATTACAGTACCCATATCAATACTTTAATTAACCTTAACTTGCCAAGAAGACTAGACTGACATGGTATAAGAAACACACTACCAGTTGAGAAAGTTAACTCAGTCAACCATTTGGTTCGTGTGACGGGGATACGAGAAAATTACAACAGGTATCTATGTTCCAGGCTAACCACTCCCCTTCATATTGTCTGACTAATTTTTACTTGCAAAAGTACTTGTTCAATAATCAACTGATATTGATGACTTTTTCATACTTGCAAAAATAATTATTAATAATCAACTCATTGTAGAGTGATACGAATGAAACAAGATGACTAACTAGGACAGGGTATTAGAGAGAAAACATCACGATAATTATAAATTTAATGCAATAAATAAATAATGATTTATAATGTAACAAATTATAAATTTATAGATGATCATAATACAGCTATAAGCAAAACTAAAACATGATAATGATAAAACAACTAAAATCAACACATAAATTCAAAGTCTAGAATAATTTAAAGTCAAAATGACAAAATTTAGCAACAAAAAAAAAGTGAAAAAGAAATGCACGGCTAATTCACTATTCTTTATCTTCATCTTCATACAACAAACTGAAATTCATATAGCTTAGTACAGACTAATTAGTGACAAAGAAACAATTAGAGGATATAAGAGTTGGCCCTTTATGGCACGAATTGTAAAAAAAAAGGTCGAAAATAGCACAATTTTGGAAAACGGCCCTTTTTGTCACCTAAAAAGGCAACATGAACTTGGGTTTCTTAAAAACATAGCTTCATTTTGCGTTTTTCTTCAAAATAATGCAAGTTCAATTGATGTTTTAAAAAAAAATTGAAAAAAAAAAGAAGAAGAAACACAACATCAGATGCGTTTTCTAGTCAAAGCTGCTTTGGTTGGTGCTATGCAGGCCCAAATGTGGGCAAGTCCAGTAAGAGAAGCAGTCAAATGTTAACATGTAGAAACGTAAACATCCTGCGTTTATTGATGATAATTAAGGCCATTTTTTTCATTGTGCTGTTTGGGGCAATTTAACTTCAAATTGTGCTAAAAGGGGCCTCTTCTCATAGTTATAATAAGCATAAATAGTGTGCATAATCAGTATATATAGTATAATAGTGCATGTGTGTCTGTGTGTGTTATGTGTATTTCAGTGCATTTCTAGTATAACAGTGCGTGTTTGTGTGTATATATAGAAGAGATTAGGTGTGTTTTAGTTGCCGTTTATAGGGAGGAGGAGAAGAAGTCGTGTATTTTTTGGATGAGAAGAAGCGCGCTGATGCGCTTTTCTGCGAAGCCCCAGAAACACGTGAGCGCATATGTGCGTTCTTAAGATACAAAAGTCAAAGTGGACAAGTAATCCGGGACGGATTTCCTATTTGAGCACCATTCATATATGGTATGTATATAATAGTGACAAAAATACATCAAGTAAAAAGAAACCAAACAACTTTATATTGCATACCGTCCATAAGCATTCTACATAATTCTGCTGCTTCAGCAGCCTCATCTTCAAACTCCTCTTCTGCTTGAGCTTGGGAAGGATGCTTTCTCATTTTAAGCCCCTTAACACCATCGGTATTATCATGCTTGGACTCGCAATTACGCTCCTCTCCTTCAAATTCTTCTGCATCCAATAGGTTTTCCAGGTCCCCGGCAAAAGAATCCAGATCACTATTTGCTTCAGTGTCGCTCTCGTTTTCTTCACCATCAACAGCAGCAAGACTTTCAACTTGTCTATCCCAAATTTCCTGACACTTCTCCCTCGTTTGCTGCTGAAGCTGCAAAAATGACATTCGCTGCCCGCGAGCATATTTACTGATTGTAGTTGGGTCAACCTTGACACCTGCAGCAGCTTGCTCACTTGAAAGCTTGCGAATCATAGCAATTCGATGCCACCTAGTCAGTTTTGCTATCTGCTCCTCAGGGATATTGAATTTAAGAAGAACCTAGATGATAAAAAACTGGTCACAAATTGACGAGGTGGGCCTTATTGAAGGATGATGCACAAGATATATGAAATGAGAATTATCCAAAAAGATTAAATCCTAGTGCACTTGGCCAATCAAATCAGTCCGTGCACAAATTGGTTTAGGTTCTTGCATTTATATATAAGAAAACAAATTTGTTATTACTGTGCACAGAAGGCTTATGACAACATAGCTAACACGTTGGGATGTGATGCCTTCACAATCACATTGCCTTTAATTGGCTGAGGGTGCCTAGGAGAGACCTGTTAAAATGTCTAAAAGCAAAGCAGAGAGAATTCCAGCCCACTGTTGACATATTAATAAAGCTAACATGGGCTACCTATTATAAGTATTTGTATCATGTGCTATTGAGATAATATAAGTAGGCATGAAAATTTTGTACCACTTCATTGGGCTGCATCGAGTACTGGAGTCATTTGACAAACAAACATGTTCAATCCAGGACAAAGCAAGAAGGAGATAATATTTACAGAGGTTACTAATTTAATGACTGATATTTCAAAGGAGGCTTTATTTACGAACTTTAAGGAATAAAATTACTAAAAAAGTTATTCCGGATCATACTTCGATTAACCAGGTCATTTTCAAGTTTGTCTCTTTGAATTGTGTCGTAATTAAGGATTTTGAAACCTTTTGACGCATTGAAAATTTGAACTAAGCAATGAAAGAATCTAGAGGTTGGAACCGTATAGAAGAATTCCTTTTCTCTTTCCTACTCCAATTATGTAAGAAATAAACACTTTTACAAGCCGCAAATTTCCAAGAGCTTTCAAACATTACTCAAAGCAGATTAAGCACAAGTTATGAACAATGATACTCTGTCAATAAAGCTTGTGTACCTCCCTAGCAGCATCCATGCTCAACCTGCGTAAGTCTGCATCTGTTCCTGTAACAGTCGAGCTTACTCTACTGACAGCTGCTTTTTTCTTCACAATTGCATTTGAGATTGGTGCCTTTGGGGCAGTACGAACATAACTGAAACCTAGGCCCCGCCCTGAAGGATCACCAACGCCAGTGATCTCCAGACGCTCTATATTTTCCCTGTCCTGCAGAATAGTAAGAACAAAAAAAAATATATTAGTATAGATTTCTTACCAAAGAAAAATAGTTCAGGTTACACAATCACCTCTACTATGTTACTCGAACTCGGACTCGTTTTTCCCGAAAAATTCAGGCACGGGGACACCGTCCAAATTTTGGACATGAATACAGCGACACGGCAAATTTTAATTAAGTTATATAATTTTATGTAATAAGATTAAATAAGAAATATAGTTTTAATAATATTTTTTTATAAGATTTATATATATATATATATATATATATATATATATATATTGCAGATCCTTTCAAATATTCATGATATACTTAATAAAAATATAATGGTAAGTAATTTAAAGCATTTGGGTTGCAGCTGCAGCAATTTATTAAAAAAGGAAATGAAGAAAAAGGTGGTCCAGATACATTGGTAATATACTAGTATATTATACAGTTTACAGATACACTACATCGTCATTCCTTCTATCTTCTTTTCTATCGTCTTCTTCATGTTCCCTTCTCTTTCAGTTCCCTTTTTGTTCTCCATCTTCCATATCATCTCATCTTTCGTAATCTCTCTGCAAAACACGATTCATCTCTGGCGATCTTCAGTTTTGAATTTACCGGCGACTTCCAATTTTTAAGGCGACGGAGAAGCGTTGGGTTTTCGATGGACGAATCTGGCACGGGTCAAGTGTACGGCCCCCGGAATAGGCGAGTCGGAATAACGTAGCTCTACAATCTAAGTTTTTACCCTCTATGCTAAACAGATAGGTGTATTGTTTTACAACATATATCAAAAAACATATGAAGAATAATTTCCAAGCACACATGCAACTGCATTTCATATTCCCAACAAGAAATTTACTTACAACACCTATGTGCAATTACAGCATTCCAAGGACTGACTGCATTAATTACACATTTTTTGAGGACATCACTATACTTGCAAAATCAGTGTTTCAGCAAATAAAGCTGACACAAAGTAATGCCCGAAACTAGGTATCAAGATTTACCTGATTAGTGCAAGCAACGAAATTGCTACTTAAGTTCCATGGAGTTATCTGTAGTTCTCTCTCAATATGAGATGCAGCTGCCAAAGCAATAGCTTCATCCGGAAGCTGATTCATTGCTGAAGAAAGCCCTGTAGGAGATGTCAGCCTTGTGATTCCTAAACGTTTGAGCCTGTACAAGCCAGCTTGCATGCTTTCGTAGGAACATACCTAATGCACAACCGAGTGGTTGCTATACAATTAGTAAAATGATAAGAACAAAGATTGAAAGAGTAAAAACAAAACAATGTTTCCACTTCAGATGCATCAACTGATTTAAGTTTAAGTTATCAAGATGGCGAACATGTCCTCCCAAAGCCAAGCAGTACCACAAGAACATTCACAAGAAAATGTGATTTACCTTCCGAATAATTTCTTTCTTAAGAATATATTCTAAATTATAAGTTAGGAGAACTACAGTCATACCATAGCATAAGTGGTTAGTAACTACATGGAGCAAGGTATGTTTTCTACAAACTTAAGGTCAGTAAAATTTCATCATCAAATTGATAGTAGACTTGCATTAATCCATTTTACTATGCACTATGCAGACCGTCTCTTTTGTCGAAGTAAACATATGATTCAACCCTGATATTTCAGCAAACTAACGTTGAGCTACTTGTGAGCAACATTTGGTGTTTCGGTATAATGTGACTATAGTGATAACATCATATACTTGAGATGGGTTTTGGAAGATTAATGGCAGGCCACCCGGCAAAAATACTACCAGGAAAAACAAGGTAAAAGGTGAAGCCTATTTCTAAGCTAATGAGGGTACAAATGTTGGAGATACAGTTCTCATAGATGATTTGTCTGGAGTACTCCAGGATTGACTCTACTGGAGTCGTCGTCCTAATGGCTTGCACCAGATGAGCATTGACTCTGCACCACCATTCCACTGACTGATGGTTGCACACCTCCAGGATTATCTATAGGCATGTTCCTAATTCCTATGCACCTTAACCTGCCTGCTACCACCACTAATATGTCCTTAATGAAGGATGTGTCCAGAGCATACATAACAACTAGCTGGGTTAAAGGATAACTTGAGGATGGTTTAAACAACACCAAAGAATACTTACACATCAAATCTTTATGGTAATTGAGCCTAAAGATATTGCATCAAATACAGTCATGAACCAACAACTGGGGTTCAAGAATTGAAGCAAGCATGAGGCAACTTAGGAAGCAAGGACCTCTTCAAAGTGTATTCAATGAAATTCATAATCCAGGAGGACATGAATATTTTTTAAGTTGAAATTGAATACTATTATAAAAAGCATCTCCATGCTAGTTTCCAATATAAAAATCTATTTTTATTTGACTATAGTGTTCTAAACTTCTAGTGGTGCCATTTCAGTTGTTTCAGCTAATATGGTAAACAAATGCCATCACTATTCACGTTTAGACACTTTTTGAATTTCCTCCTCTCTCTTTAATAAATTTTTTAGTTCACTCTCCCATATTATGTCAAAACATATGGACTAGCTTTAGTTTGAGAATGAGAGGTGAGGCACACTCAAAATTGACAAAGCATCCCCTGAGAAGAAACAAAGGTGACACCAATCGATAAATCTTACATCTTCTGGCGTTACCATCCTTCTCAACTGCTCCTCCAGAGGAATGCGAAAAGTGCGTCTCATCACCCAAAACAGACCGTTTGATTGCTTCTGCAAAGATTTACATGCACACTAAGCATCCAGGACAATCGCGAAAACATAGTAATATATGAAACCTTGGCAATTCATAAATCCATTCCAAGGTGGTAATGTTTTAACATTCTCGTCATGAATTATTCAAGAAAACTTTGAAAGTAAGAACATGGGGATAGAATGCAAATATGGAAAGTGAAGGCATCAATACCTGAAAGTCAGCACAATGCTTTAACCTTTTGCGAAGAAAGGCTTCATTCATATTAGGGAATTGGGCAGAGAGCTCATCCACTCGGATCGAAGGGCGCAAACCACGTTTTTCAATAGCACGAAATTCACGATATAGATACACCAACAACCTGTTCATAGTATACGTCTGAACACCCTTGGAAGCAGGAGACATTACCTCAACATGTGGTTCCTACAGGTAAAAACAAATTAAATCGACTACAAAGGTTTACACTCAACTCTTCCAATTACACTACAGATTACAATAGAAAGGGACTCTAATAACTCAGGTGGAAAATTACATAAAACTTTAAGAAGTGTATTTTCCTAAAAGAAGTGTATTTTGCCGAAACATTAAGATTAAAGACTAATTACATGCATCTATGTTTAACATATGTTCAACATGAAGTACCAACAATTAAATCTAAGACACCTAGCCTTCTTGTCAAGTTGACTACAGAACTCGGTAGTAAAATATTTTTGTTCACATGCTAACTTTTAAGACTGCCCACCCTAGAAATATTATCCCAGTTGCCCGAATAGCATAAATAGCATAAGTAATGTCCTAGGTAGATAAAATATTGAAAGTCAAAGCTATCCTCTTCTAAAGATAACTGAGAAAATTTCAGGAATGCTGCATACAACTCTAATCCCAAACAAGGCAGAATAAGATAATCCCTGATTATCATCGAACCCACTATGTACTTCTCTATATATCCAAGGAACCAAAGTAATTTGAGAATGTCTATCAAAGAGAAGACGCCAGTGGTCCAACAACAATGCCTTAAATAGATAAACGCTCATGGTCACCTGAACATCACTGTTTGTAAAGAAAGCAGATGCACACTGAAATAGACGGATAGTATAGAATCCAAGTAAATTCAAAAGTATCAGTATAACCTGTTGCCCAACAACATCAATTCTGTCAATTCGTCTTATGGACAGCTTCCCCTTTGGAGATCGAACCAATAGAAAGTCGGTTGACGATACTTTATGCGGAAAAATGGGAGCCCTGTACATATTGGTTTCTATACATGACTGGCTACAACTAGCTCTTATATCTCCAAGAAAAGGAGATTTATCAGATGGGTCAAGGGTGAGAAGATTCCCCAAACCGGTACTTCCACTCCTCAAGGAAGTTCCAGTTTGGTCACCCGTGGATGATTTCTGGTAGTAAGTGCATAGTCTAGCACCCATCCCAACATTTCCAATTAGTAAAGGTCTTTCTTCACAGTACCTGAATCAAGAGAATAAAATTAGATCTTCTTATTGAGAGATATCCCTCACACAAAACAAACTTATCATGAACAGGACATAAAAGAACTATTGAGATATATATCGTCCAAGAAACTAATGTGATGAGTGATGACCCTGCATATGAAGCTGACACCAAGGTCGCAAATACCCAAATCGAGTAGTAAGAGCAATCAAGTTCAGTTAGAAGCATGAAAAAGATATCTACAGAGTTGCAAGAAAAAGAGAAATACCATATAAGGCCCTAAATATCAGTTTATATTATATATTAGGTTTAAGTAGTAAAACTAACTTTAAGTGTTGAACCCAAGTACCAAAAAAGAGGTACCGTACTGACCGACTACCAAACTTCTAATGTTTAGGCTTTAATAATATAGTACTAGCTTATAGCCCGCGCGATGCACAGCTTATTTCTTAATATATAATTTTCAATTGAAAGAAAATAAATTATTAAAAATAATAAAACATAATATAATAATATTTTGTTGGGTTCAAACCATGTCCTAAATTGTATCTTTACAATTAATGATATAAATATCTAATTGTTGACGGAATACGAGCCTTAAACCTCAAACAGTATTTAAATTAAAAAATTAGAATAAAGAATACGCTTTTGTACTACATCTAAGTTTCTCATCTATTTGATATAAAATCTAACAACCAACCATAGGATACCAACTGATGAACAACCAATTATAACCTAATTTTAATATAGATAGATGTATTATTCAACATTTAAATGTTTTAAAAGAAAATAACAAAGAGATTGACCATATCAGATTTTCAGATTTAGCTTTACTACTGAGAATAATAATATTACTTGGCAAAAGTTGCAGAATATATCTATTCGAATGGCATGTAAAGAGTATAACCTCGTTCTCGTAAAGAAATTGCACAGTGCATACGACATATATCTATTCTGGTGGCATGCAAAGAGTGCTAACATATCATCTTCGATTAACTTAAAAGGTCGTTTGGTTCCATAACTATGGCATGAGATATGGGTATGGAATGAGATACAAGGTCTTAGGTTAAAGAATTTCAAATTTAAAACTCCATACCTTAAACCCATGAGCTACGGGTTTTGGAAGGGGGAGGTGGGTATCATTGATGGGTACGAGCATAGATTATACTCTTTCATGTTTTTTCGTTACTTTATATAATAATAATAATAATAATAATAATAATAATAATAATAATNAATAATAATAACAATAACAATAACAATAACAATAACAATAACAATAATAATAATAATAATAATAATAATAATAATAATAATAATAATAATAATAAAATAATAATAATAATAATAATAATACATTATATAACTTTATTCATGAATGACTAATTTAATTTCATGTCATTTAATATGCATTAATACAAATTGAGTTAACTTCATTAACAAATATTAGAGAAGCTAGAACATTCTACATGTAAAGACACAATTAAAGCCACTAAACGCAATCAATATTTTGTGAATACTAAATGCAGTCAATATTTGATGAATCAGCAGTAAGAGTTCGTAAACTTACTCCATTAAGAAAACATGGCCATCTTTTACAGAAAGATCAGCTTTTCTTTTAAATGCTCCAGGTGGACGCAACGACTTGTTCTCACCAGGAACTTTTTGTGCCCTTGGCAACAAATGTATTTTAGTACGAACAAGATGCAACAAGGAGTTGGGCCTAACATTTTGCAGAGCAAGAGATTTCTGGTCATCGAGCTCCACCCCACAATAAAATATCTTCACTGCCTCCGATGGTTTAAAATCTAAAGCACAGACATGAAGAGTGGACTGATAAGTTGATAAGTTTAAAATTATCGATAAAGATTTAATTTAAAAAATATGAACCAAAAAGTGAATAAGCTAAATGCATGTCAAGGTTACAGAGACAGAATTATATAGGCCGTAGATAATAAAGTTCATGGCGGATTTCTAACCCAGCTTTTTGGAGGCTTTTGCCTTAACAGAAGAAATGGTCTCCTCAGCATCGACATGAAGTTTACTGCCTTTCCCACCCAAGCTCTTCAGTATAATTTTCATTGATCCTTGCGTAGGTAATTTTCCCTGTTCCTTGAGTACAACTTCATTGTCATGCGGATACCATAGAGCTTTTGGACGATGAAAATTGGCAATATCTTTACTGCAAAAGTAATAGGTAAGACACCCAAGTCAATACAGGGAAAAGTCAAGCAGGTAAGACTCCAAGTCAATACAGGATAATTCAAGCATATATCAAGTTACTAATTACAATCATGCAGTAAAATCTTCACAGGAATAAAAGAAATAGGTAAGACTCCAAGTCAAAATATGTATGAGATCTCTGAACCACATAAATGCAGCGGAAGGGAAAAGTTGATGCAGAAAAAAACTTGTCAACAGTGAAAATCAGCAAGAATGAGTAGCAAGGACTATACAATTCAAAATATAGTAGTGACAAGGCAAATGACTGGACGTGGAGAACATAGATTCCATCGAAGTGGGAAATGCAAGATACTTGTAAGGATATCAGAAAAATGACCAAATCAGAAAGTACGCTATTGGTAAACAGGTAACAATGGCAGATCTGTTTGGACTCGTTCACCTTGAAGAAGCTACATAGAAAATCATAATATACTAATATTACATACAGTGGATGTCAATCTTGTTTTTTGTCTTGCTAACACTACTCTACCCTATAAAAGTACTGTTAAATAAAATCCAGTGAAGAAAGAAAACCCGCCATCAGACTAACCACTTCCAAGTCAAAGAGCTAATAAAACCTATTACGTAAAAGTACTATAAAAAATTGTGCTGTATCTTACTTGCTAAGCTTTGCCTTCATTGTCTGCAGCTTAAGTCCGGGTATTGAATGCAAAACTTTGACACCATGAGCAGTTCGCTTTTTAGAATGCGATTTTAGCTGCTGAGAAGATTTCCTACTTGAGTAAAATTTGTCATTAGATATATTAAACGACTCCCCAAGTAACGCTCCCAGCCCACTCATCCCAACCATATCACCATTGGTGAACTTCACAGAACGAGATATGACCATAGCCCCTGCGTGGCGCTTAAGATGCTTACCATCCTTATCATCCAAAATCTCAAAAAGCATTTGTTCATCCTGAAGATCAAGTATAAGCTTTGGCTTCGTCATCGATTGATATGGTTCCCAGATTACATTGTCTAACCAAGACCCTTCCAATAAGTCTTTATTAAGCAAAGTCACCTTGTTATAAGACCTTATGGCATCACACTGCCCCGCCTCTTCAGTGGTATTGTTATCCTTTTTACCATCTGAACCTGTTTCAAGCCGAGACTCCAGCCTCAGAAGTTGGGGGTGGAATTCTCTTTCTGATGAAAGAAAACCTGAAAATTTTCTAGAGCCAAAGGGCTCCACGGAAACAGGATAACTACGCTGGAAAGTTATGTTATCTGTCTCATCAGTTTCCATCTGCATCTCTTGATAAATATTTTGCTCCTCAGTATTAGACTCTAATTTTTCAGCAACTAAAGCACCAGAGTCAGGTCCAGAGATCTCTAAAGTCTCTGCAAAACGGTCACTTAATTCTGGGGAATTGTCCCAAATGATTCTATCTTCCCAGTCCTGCTGTTCGAGTAGGTAAAGTTCCGGGGAGAGAGATGTGACCTTTTCTGAAAATGGATCTATTGCAACATCTCCTTTCATCGGTTCATCACTAAGACAAGTGTCTCTCCGATTCTGAGCAACTTCAGAAGCCACTGTTTCGGGATGCTGAACAAATTTTGATGTTTCAGGATCTGATTCACCATCTTCAATGGGTAAATTTTCATCATTTACATGCGTCCGACACTTCCAAGTAAAGCCTTGGCATAATCCCTTGAGAAATTTCTCGTCATCTTCTTCAACGACATCAGCAGTACCCACGGACATGTACTTGTCTGGAAGAGAATAAAAAAATGTATATCATTACAATGAATACATGTATAAACATGACTGACGTCTTCTTCAGGACTAATACCACAACGATAAGAGCAAGCATCAGATTTTCCCTCGAACAATCTTGAAGTTCAAAAGCTTGCAAAAAGGCACTTTTATATCATTTTGATTGAGTTACATTTCAGATAAAATGTTTCTGAGCACAGATTGTGGAGGTAAACAAATATCTATAGAAAACAACTGTTACATACTGTGTGGCTCAAGAAAAGCCAGGTAGACATTTAAACTTGGAATAAAAAATATATTACCTTTAGGAACAGAATACCTACACTCCCTCTTCTCCGATTTCTTCGAAGACTTGTGGATACCAAAAATTTCAGAAAAACGTAAAATTACGGCTCCATCCTCTGTGTATAAGATCGGAAGTGGAGTCAAATTCTGATTATTAACTGGTTCTTCCGGAATACCAGGTTCTTCCTGAAAATGACCGAAACAGCATTGCACTATATAAATACAAGTAAAGATGGAGAAAGTACAATTTTCTGGGTGACGCAGGACAAAGGGAAAATAGTGGTAAACATTCAACTTCAGTATCAATAAGGGTACAGACCACACCCAGACAGATAAAACTAGAATAGAAGAAGAACGATTACACTGCATAAATCACATAATGAACCAGATTTATGAACACATGTGTGAAAAGTAGTTGAAACAAGTTCAGAAAAAGACTATTATCTCACAACATATATTCTCTTGTAACTTGGAGCAAGCCACATTGTGGAATAAGCCTTTAAATAGTTACAAATGGGATTACAGTTTTTCAAACCATGTAAACCAAAAATCAGTATTCACTTAATGGCTAAACAAGAATGAAAATAACAGATTGTTCATGTATCATATCTTTAAACATAGAATAAAGTTGGTCACCAAACCATGAATGAAAAATCAATGCATGGATAAACAAAAGTGAAATGAACAGGTCGTGAAATTATTCTATCTTTACACGGGAGAAAAAGTGAATATTCCATCTTGAATATAGCACCCCTCACAGGAACATCATATTTTTCCTTCTGAACATTTACCATGTGTGGCCTAACAAGTAGATGCACAAAAATCTATTAGACAACAACTATAAACATGAATTTTATCATATGGAAGCCAATATGGGACCCAGCAATAACCACAATATAAAGACCTTGACAACGTAAAAGAATAACTAGAGACCCAAAATACAGCTTAGACCTATTTATCAACCTTAAGAAAATCTTCCAAATAGGGAGTCAGTTCTTCAGTTTCAGAAGCACCATTGACTATATCACCCTGTAGAGAGTCTTCCCCTTGAGAAAGCACTACAAGGTTATCACCATCACCTAAGATTGATAATTTTACAAGTCAAAATAAGAATTAAAAAAGCAATTCGTCATATATCATATTTGATGATTGATCTTGAGCCAAAGCAGAAAATTAATCGCTAATGGAGCAAAGCGGCACCAACGGACACATATAGAACAACAGTAGTTCCACCATGCAATTAGTACAACAAACTGAAGCAGAACCGTGTTATTCAGAAAGTGCACTAGTCCAACCACTACATGTTCAGGTACCACCGCTGAAGACAGTACAAGGAAAAAAAACACACCACGGTATGCACCTATCTTATGCATGAACGTACTGATATCAATTACAAATATATCACATTTATCCGGAATACCTATACAATTCAGAAGACCTGACAATAATTTAATAGAACATTCAATGAAGAATCTACCATTAGTCAGATAGTCTCCAATCAACTGACCTATTATACTGAAGAAAGGGCTATAAAATTCACACCACGAATGAAAATATTAATGTGTGATGAATTAGCCAATTCACATATATCAAGATAAAGATAATTACTTGCCCAGTTTCTGTATGAGCGTACTTATATACCCATATTTTTGAATTAAAAGGATCTGATCTATTGAACCAACCATATTTGGATCACAAAAATGAAACCTGATATGTGAGCAGTTTGAACTTCAGTATTGCTTTCATCAGCCTCAGTTTCCTTTTCAGAATCCTCCTCATCATAATTCTCATCATCAAACACAGAAGTTACACCCTTAGCAGATGCTGTTACTTGAGTAGAGATATAATCCTTTTTTGGCAATAAATAGTCCTCCTCTGTTATAGCTTGGACCTCAGGTCCTTCATACTGTTCCTCGATATCTTCATAGTCCACTGCATCTTCAGCCTTCTCATCGTAATCTATTCAAGAAAAAACATATGGCAATAGATCTTGAAGTTACTGATTATATAAGAATAAAGTTTTTTAATTTCAGGTGGCATTTAAGTTGAAACTCAACACAATCAATCGAGGTAATAGAACCATTGTGGAAGTATAGGGGAAAATAAGTAAACATAAGAATAGCAAACTAGTCTGTTGAGACTTTCCAGATATTGACTCCTGCTTGCTACTAATAACTGTTTCCTTTTTTTCCAAAATGACAAGCCTTTGCTTAAATAGCAGAACTCAACATAGCATGTCAATTTTCAGTTAATTTTTTTGAAGGTGTCTGACACTATGAGACTTTGTCTCCGCTTCTCAATTATACATGGAACTTGTATATCAGTTGTACTACCGAGGCACTGCAATGATGCTCCCAGAACCTGACCAACTCTGAATTGATATAAAAGGGTACATCATTTAACATGTTTACCAAGAGAGCCTTCAGTTAAGGCGAATTAATATTCTAAATGGTTTAATTTTTAAAGAGAAAATACTCTACTAGGTGACATGTACATTGCAGAAAAAGTGTTTCTCCATATAGAGTATCAGTTTATTTATTATGCTGATTCAGGTTGGCTATTCACATGCAAAGGCCTTCCTTGTGTATGCTGAAATCTCTTGACAAGGACATTTGTACAAGATTTTAAAATATTATTGCTTTCCATTTATATTGGGGCCACAGGCCACTGAATTAAAGGATCTATTCATGTTTGTATCTCAGCAGTCTATACAGACTCCAGGAGTTATGAGGAGTCTTGAGCACTAATTAAAAGTTTTGTATGGGAACTTGGTGAGTCGAGATACAAAGACTACAGTAGACAATTCTAACCAGCACCATTGATTGGTAACATACGTCAAAGATAGATATTAATTGAATATAAATTGTATGGGAACAATTCTACAGAAATCATGCTTTTATATTTTCATGAATAGAAATTAATTGAATGCTATACCGAATGATTTGACGTAATCTATTATCTCAAGAAAAGTGTGAATCGAAGAAAGATAATTATATCTGAATTGGTATTAAAATACAGCCATTGTTTCTATTCAGTGAATATTCTAGATAGTTATTTGGTGTTTCACATTCCACGTGAATTGGTAATATTCTTTATAAAAGAAAAAATGTAATCCCCCCACCTGACCAATAGATTTTATACTTGAATACCAATGATACTAGTTTACGTTAAAAAACATGTTTCGCTTTAGAGATACAATTTGAGTTATTTGTTAGGGCTTCCGTATTGAGGTTTTATAGTTGTTCCACATGCTTATTCTGTTTATCATAACCAATCTCTTCTGTTCTTCGTACTTCCAGCTTATTACAACAAGCATAAGAGTTCAGTTTCTAGTAACATCTTTCATTCTCAATGCAAAATTAGAAACTAGAACAATTAGCAGTCTTATAATTCCAGCAACCACATGACAGGAACTAGCAGTCACAATATGGGACCTCCAAACAATGAATCTTTCTCGGCATCATAGATATCGCATAAATTAATTGAAGTGTAAATTTTGCTAATTGATTTGCACAGAGATCCCTCAATGAGTGCAAGGATGCAAGTGGATTCAATCTGCTATATATATGTGGCTTTTAATTACTTTAGTTCGACTTATTTAATTTTTGGGCCGATTATAGATATCTCATTAAATTATGGCACGGCAGGCTTCAATAATATAAAGTGTCAATGCCAAGAAAGAACAAATGAAGACAGAAGTTTACGATTTGAGACACTAAAAGACACCCATAAACAATAGTGAGTCGAAACATATTTGAGATTGTTCCTCTCACAGAAAGAATTTACCTTGTTCAGTTGCATCTGCAGATGTATGTACAGATCTTACTGACAACTAAAAGATAACAAAAAAAACTGTATAAGCAACTAAAAAAGAGGAAGATATTATGTTCATAAACTAAAAAATTATTATTGTTATTAATACTTATAATGAAACAAATAAGTGGATCACAAAACTATGGGCTAGTTGCATCAAAATTAACATTGCTCATTTATTATACAAATGTAGGTGAAGATATTCAAACTAGACTACCATACATTTATATCCGTCAATGATGAACCAAGTTTGTCGGCCAATGCACCAAGATGCTCCTTTGCCTCCTATAAGCAGAACAACACAGCATTAGCATGTCTCTTAATTATCTTAACCAGGCTAACTATTAAATTGAATATCAACGAGATTTCCCAGAAATCCTTAATCTAATTTACAGTGAATTTCGAAGAATGATGAACATTCGATTAAAGAGCAACTAATCAAAACTGAATGTGGTGAAAAGCACCGTACAAGTTTAAACAAAAAGAAATCATTGCCAAGTGAACCACCCACCACAATAGTCGCATGCCATGTTGATGAGAGAACTAAATTTCCTTGAACTAAGAGTACCAACCGGAACATAAAAGTATAGGCTATGGTGATTCTAATTACAGAAGACTTAACATAGTGGAGTTTTCTCAGCGAGATGAGAGAAAATAGATCTCAACGAATAGAGTAACCAACCATAAACTATCAAAAGGTTAAATTTATTTAAAATGGGTTTGACATGATGATGTATAGATTCCAACACTGGTTACCCAGACACATTTATTAAAAGAAGATGCGTATCAACAATCTTTTTCAATAGCTTAGCTTCCTAGATGCCGGGAAACATATAAATATTATATAAATAAAAACGCAAGAAATTATTCTCCTCAAAAGTTCTGATTTTTATAATCCCCGATCAAAACTTCTTATTACTTCAAAGTTAATTGTGGAATTTTTCGCCACAGTATCAGCAAAATACATATTGAATATCTTCTACTGACTACTGGAGCAATTTATTATGTGAATACCATGAAGATATGGGACCAATGGCAGACAAAATTTAGCAGACCACTGATCTCCCACATATCTATAATAGCACAATCACACACTTAGTCAGCTCAATAATTCGAACTAATCCCAGGAGAAGTATCAGCATAAACTGAACCCTAATGATTCTGCTTCAAGTTCATGTTGGCCTATATTCTGCTGGTCATTAGAAAGACAAAATTTGACTGAAGGTACACGTTATCAATGTGATCAACATCAAGGTAAAGTATAGTCGAGTGCATGTAAATAGTATATTGAATTTCAGTCTAAAGAATTCAGTTCAGTAAGAAAACCTAAAACAACATCAGCATACATAATTAGAAAAAAGTTCACCTCATCTAGGTAATCAATGTCAAGATCACCAGCCCCATCAACATTTCCGAACATAAATCCTAAAAGACGGTTACCCCCTTCAGCCTCTTCATATTCGTCTTCATCATCTGCGGGATAGAAATTCAGGAACCTTAACAAGATAGTATGAACCATAGGAAAAATCTAAAACTGTAAAAGATATATTTTATTATATATGGTTAATATATAGGAATGTACACCCATCTCTATGCATAGCAAAATCACTATGAGCCTGTTCCCCCAATTCACAACTCCATTTGAACAGCGTAATAATGTTACTACATGGTCAAAGATTTGTCGTAACCACGTGTTAACTTGAGACAAGATCATCACCATGTAAAATAATCGAGCATCCCAATACCCTTTTTATAAATTCACTAGAAATTTCATAGCATAATATTAGGGAATATAATTGGCATTACTCAAACAAGCATTTTAAATATGCTTGCACATTCGTCCATATTTCGAATTGAATACTCCCTCTGTCCCATCAGATTCTTTACGTTGGGAACCCTGCACTCGACACGCATTTTAAAGCTCTTATAAAATATAGTTCCATAATTTATTTTTAAAATTTTCTTTTTCTGAATAAAAGTTAAACTATTATATTTTTATATAGAAGATAAAAATTTCCAAAAAAATTTATAGAACTATACTTTTTATAAGCCTTAAAATGTGTGCCAAGCCCTCCATCCCCTAGCGTAAAGAACCTAGCGGGACGGAGGGAGTATATGAATAATAATTGAAGACTCATATTATGGGTATGCACCAGACAGATAATCTACAGAAATAAACAAATCTTTGCAATGCCAAAGCCACCTTTGTGGCTGACTGGGCAACTGAACGCAATAAACTTACGATAATACATACATCTTTATTACAATAACTATATTCGAATTTTGACCTCATAACCTCATTCAACTTTATTAAGTTATCGAACATCTTAGACACATTAAAATCAACTTCACAATATGCACTCTTCGCCCCTTCTCCTCCCGAATACCCAAGAAAACAAAAGAATTAATAACTAAAAAAACATACTTCTAGCTAAGTTTGCCAAGATTGAACCCAAAGATTCCAAATTCATAACCCATCTCACAGCAAACAACTAGAAAGTCAAGCAATTCTACACCTTGTCATACATTCCATTCCTAGATAGTCACATTATTGAGGTATTTTAATTTTTCCACAGCATTTAACAAAATCAAATCAAAAATAAAGACAACATTTTTCGAAAAACAACTGACCCTCCAAAAACTATTACAATAGCTACATTCAAATTTTAAACTCATTCAACTTAACTAAGTTATCAAACATCTGGAATTCCTGACCCCATTAAACCTGCTTCACGCTATGCAGACCTTGATCCTTTTCCTCCTGTATACCCAAGAAACCAAAAGAAAATATAGAAAAAATATATATATACTTTTAGCTAAGTTTGCCAAGATCAAACCCAAAGATCCCAAATTTATCACCCAAATTGCCGCAAACAACTAGAAATTCTAAAAAATTTACACCTTGTCATACATTCCACTAGTATAATGCCACATTATTAAGGCGTTCCAATTTTTCCACAACGCGTAAGATAATCATATCACAAATAAAGACATCATATTTCTTAAAGCAACTGACCCTCCGAAATATATTACAATACCTACATTCAAATTTGACCTCATTCGACTTAATTAAGTTATCGAACATCCTAAACTCCTGACCACATTAAAACCAACTTCACCCTATGCAGTCTTAGCTCCTTTTCCTCCCGAATACCAAGAAAACAAAAGAACCAATAACTAAAAAAATACTTTTAGCTAACTTCACCAAGATCAAACCCAAAGATCCCAAATTTATGGCAATTTCACACCTTGCTCTACATTCCATTCCTAAATTGTCACATTATCAACCCATTCCAATTTTTCCACAGTACATAACATAATCACATCACAAATAAAGACATCTTTTTTCTAAAAGCAACTGACCCTCCGAAAAATATTACAATCTACATTCAAATTTGACCTCATTCAACTTAATTAAGTTATCAAACATCCTAAATTCCTGACTACATTAAAAACCAACCTCACCCTATGCAGTCTTCCCTCCTTTTCCTCCCGAATACCAAGAAAACAAAAGAACCAATAACTTAAAAAAAACCATACTTTTAGCTAACTTCACCAAGATCAAACCCAAAGATCCCAAATTTACGGCAATTTCACACCTTGCTCTACATTCCATTCCTAAATTGTCACATTATCAACCCATTCCAATTTTTCCACAGCACAGAACATAATCACATCACAAATAAAGACAACATTTTTCGAAAAAATATTGCTGCAGTACATCAAAAAAAAGTGAAATTTAAGCTAACTAAAAGTGAATTACCTTCATCACGAGCATCTTGAGATGTACTACAACTCCCTTGCTCTAACCCCATCTTTTATTTTTTATTTTTTTTCAATTAACAACTCTGCAAATAAAAACCCATTAAATTAAGTAGCTAATTTGATACAAAAAAATATAATCTTGAATTATACATACATGTATATGAAGAAAACAAACCTGGGTATTTCAAGAATTGTTATAAATTGCCCTAATTTGAATTCAAGAATTCAAGAATTGATGGGTGTGTTCTGATTGGGAGAGATTGAAGAAGCTGGGAATTTCTCACTGGGAGAGAAATCTTGGAGAGCAGAGAGACAAAAGAGAGGGCCAGCGAGAGAGATTTTATAAGAGAGAGAGAGAGAGAGAGAGAGAGAGAGAGAGAGAGAGAGAGAGAGATTATTGAAGAAGTGCAGTATATGTATAGCGGTATATATAGAGATGGGAGAGAGCTAATCACAATTTTTGGGTGAATAAAGGCGGTTTATTTTATTATTATTTATGTAAATTATATATTTTATTTAGAGAAAAAGTTTTGTTGAAATTTATTTTATCCCGGGCTTAT
Organism: Anethum foeniculum; assembly: GCA_003724115.2. Taxonomy (NCBI): domain Eukaryota; kingdom Viridiplantae; phylum Streptophyta; class Magnoliopsida; order Apiales; family Apiaceae; genus Anethum; species Anethum foeniculum. The sequence continues at coordinate 23,561 of PHNY01205500.1, read as the reverse complement.
TTTAAAATTATTATTCGAGGAGAGTTTAATATATTCAATTTTAGAAATGTATTTTTATTCAAAAATTTATTGTTCGAGGTGTTATGTGATATGTAATATAAAAAATGTGATACTTATATTTTAGTAAATTTTAAAATTTGGGAAAACTGAACTTAGAGAATCTTAACAACACTTAATATAGAATTTAAAAGCTGAATAATTAACTAGAAATACTAGAATTTTTTAAATTATTTTGTGAATCGTTTGTAAATGTTAAATTGTATTTTTATTGTTGTTATTCTCTCGTAAACAGTATGAACATTGAATCCCCGTACAATTTAAGAACATTTTTTTTTGATTTGCTACATTATTGGTATTCATAATTGTCAAAATAAACTAAAATTTAAACTATAGTATACGACATAAAAGATATTGATATCAGATTTAATGTTACAAAAAGTGATAGTTCTTTCTCGAAATTCATGTGCAAATATTTTGGCAAATTTGGGCGTACAAATTCAAATGTGATTTCAACAATGAATATAATAAGAATTGGATCGCAAACAAAATAACAATATAATAATAACATGTACAATTTACACATTACAATGAAAATGTAAAATAGCAATTTTATCGTAAAGAGAAGTTTGCTAATAACATAAAGTTTGATACTCAGATTAATATTCATGTATTTCAAGTTTGTAACATTGTTTATATGCAATCGTGCAGTGCTATAACAAAATTTCATGCAAATATGGTTGTATCATTTAAATTATTAATGAAACTTAAAATATGACTCAAAGTAAAATAATTGGGGTTTGTTTGATTGGTAGAGTGGCATAGGGTTGAAACAAAAATTGAATTAATTTATTATTACTGATATCATGTGTTTAGTTTACCAGTGGAATAACTTTGATTAGTTTACAATATTTTTAGAAAACTGATAAACAAGCTCTAACAATTATAATACATCACATCATTAACTATTAAATGTTAAATTGTTAGTATTTAAACTCCAGTTGACTTGTAAATGATAAAACTATCCATGATTAAAGACAAATTCAATAAATTTCACAATTCAAAAATTATAGGTAAATGTATAATTAAAATGTCCATTAATTAAAGTTAGAATTAAATAGGAGTTTATTTATCAATTCCCTATTCTTAATTTATCAATTTTAATTTATTTAAATATTAGCATAATATATTGAGTTATTAATTTAATATTGTATTAAACATTTACATTTAATTCTATAAAAAATAAAAACTATATTTAATTTCTCACACTCATATTTCATATTTCACACTCTTTAACGGATGGGTTTGAGCGCATTTGGAAAATTTCTTTTGAACTAAATATCAAATACCTTCTTAGAACAAATAAAATCTCTGATTAGAATGGATAAAACCCAAACATAATAACTAAAATGCTCAGACCCATCAATCTCTTAATCATATGAAACTTTTATCCACATTTCTTAACAATTATTACAATTTATGGTGTACAATTATTATTGAATAAAAGATAAATTTCATTACTAGGAAATGTCATACAGAAAAGTCTCCAATGACATAAGACATTAGCATATTTTTACAATTTAGAGAGCAGGGTAATTTAGCTACCAGATGAGTGATCCTATTCCATTGCCTTTTAACAAAAAAACTTAATAACATGATCTAGAATCTAAGAATATTGTGACGGGCATTCAAAATATGATCAACTTCCAATAAGTTGTCATGGAAACCCTGCAACGCTTGAACAGTGAGCATTGAATCTGACTCGATAATCATTCTACCATGATTCATGGTTATGAGCCAATGCAGACCTTCAAGAATGGCAAGAGTTTCAACTTCAGAAACTGTGGTAACCATAGCTTTACATACCGTTTTTCCAACCACAAAAGCACCTGCATGGTCCCGAATTATCAAATTCATCGAGAAAGAAGCTGCTCCCAATCTCACTGCTGAATCTACATTTAGTTTGAGAACTCCAAAATTTTATTTTTATCATTTAGCTGGTACATGGATAATAGTACTCGAACTGTTGGTTATTTGATAAAAACGTTTGTCTTTGGCCTCCCTCCAATCAGAAATTGTCTTGGCACTCCCTTCCACAGCTACAACTGCTGTGATTACTTTGTTTTTCCAAGCTTTTTTGTTACGAAAGAACCAAACTCCACAAAACACTCTACTCCCTCCGTCCCATGGAGTAGTATACATTTGGTTTGGGCACGGAGGTTAAGAAAAAGTGTAATTTAAGAAGAAAAAGTAAGAAAAGTGGGTAAGGTGGTGGGACCGGTTAATATTATATATATAAAGTAAGTGTAGTGGAGGAAATTAGTGGATGTAGTTGGATTTTTATATTATAAACTTTTACCACTTTTGTTAATTTTTGAAATTTATAGAAATGAATGGAACATCCAAAAAAAGAAAGTGTATAGAATTGAAAGGGACAGAGTGAGTAGTAATTACCAAAACTTTAATAGAGGAGATTGAATCTAGCTTAATAAGTGTAAATTATTAAGACACGTCTCGTTATAACCAAACACACCCCTACTTCTAATTTAGCAAGATAACAAAAGATTCAAAAGTTTTATATAAATTTTCTAAAAGTCTACTATTTTTGTCCCGTTTATTTGTATATAATTTTTTTGGAATATCTCTCTTGTATACATTCCAAAAATAGTAAAGTTTTATAATATAAAAATTAATTATACTAATTACTTTCTTTAACACTTACTACTTTTTTCAACTACACTCACTTTAAACATTAATTGATCCCACTACTTTACTTAATTTTCTTACTTTTTCTCAATAAATTAGACTTATTCTAAAATTGAAACATTGTATGTATACGAACTAATGGGACGGAGAGAGTGTTACTATGGGACGGACGCGCATCACAACAACAAAAAAACCCTACCAAAGCAAGTTTTGATATCCAGATTCCATGAATAACAGAAAGTCCACTGCAGTTGTCGCTACTATGCATTACTTGTAGAAATCGATTAATTTTTCAAAAATTATCGATAAATGATTAATATTTTCAATTTAATAAATTATTAAATTTTTTAAAAATTAACCGATAAATTACAAATCGGTATCTCAACGTAGACATATTACTAAAATGTAACCTTGCTGCTCTGCAACACTTATAACCCAAAAAATCAAAAATCAAAGGTTGTTTTGTCACATATTACAAACATCAAAATCAATATTAATTGTCCTTTACTCTCTCTCTCTCTCTCTCTCTCTCTCCACCTTTTTCTCAGTATTTTCCACTTCTTTCCATATTTACTGACTGAGCATAACCTCCCCGTACAATCCTACTCTACCACTGTTTCATCAAACATCAAGATCAATTTAGTAAATTACCCTTTTCTTGATTTTCCTTTTTTTAGCTTTAAAACCCAACATTTTTATTTTATTCTCCAACACAAAATATGTGATCAAGACCATCTTTATCATATCTTGTATCTTTATTGTCATCAAGTTTGTAACTTTGTAAGGTTTCTTGGTTCTTGTCTGTGTGTGTGTGTAAAATATTTGTGTTTTTGTGTGTGTAAGTGATGTTTAAGCTAACAAAAAATCAAGAAAAGATGAATGTGGGCAATATAGAGGGTGGTGAACAAAATCTTGGTATGTTTTTAAGTGGTTTTAATGGTTTAAATGGTAGTTTAAGTTCTTGTTCTGGTGGGGTTTTTGTACCTGGATCATCATCATCATCTGAGGCTCCATTTGGGTTTTTAAGCCCTATTGGTAATAGCCCAAATGGGCTTATGTTGGATAATGATTTTGGTTTGTCTGATAATCTTGCAAGAATGCATATTGGTGTTGATGAGCCTAAAGGTTATGGTTTTGATGACAAGATTTCGGGGTTTAGCCCGGGTGGTTTCGGGTTGAGTAATCAGCATTTTTATAAGAATGGTGATTGTAATGTTGGTGATAGTGGTTATAATGTTGGTCAGTTTCAGGCTTTAGGTGGGGGGTATAATGTGGGTAGACATCAGGGTAATTTTCCTGTTTTGTCGTGTCAGAACTCGAGTGAGAGTGGGGGTAGGGGTTATGGTATGGAGCTCAGGAATGAGCAAGGTAGAGGGTTTTCTAATGGGGGGATTTATTTGCAGGATGGTTTAGGGAATAGGTCTTGTTGTAATGAATCTTTGTATAATTTAGAAGATAGGAGATTCTTGAAGTCACAGGATGTTTATCAGGTTGAGAATGGTAGAGTGGTTTTCGGGGCTGAGAATCCTACGTATGTTAGGAGGCAAGAGGTTGGGGGTGTTCCAAGCTTTACGACCACTCCAGTGGTCTTGTCAATGCCTAATGTAGGTGGTATAGGGGTTTGTAATGGGGGGATTCAGTTGCAAAATTCATCTATGAATAGTCCTTACTGTAATGATCCTTTGTACTATACGCAAGAGGGAAGTTTCTTGAAGTCGCAATATCCTTACAGGGTTGAGGATCCTAAGCTAGTTTTTGGTGCTGAAAATCCAGCATATGTGATGGAAAGAAGTACTAGAGGTGTAACCAGCTGTAATGTTAATCCATTGGTCTTGTCAATGCCTAATGTAGGTGGTATAGGGGGTCTTGGTTATGATAGTAGCTTGATGTTACAAGGAAATGGAGTGAAATTCGTCGCTGACAAGCAATGTGATCAGTTGCGGGGCCTGAAGAAGAGTTCCTTGAATGGGAATTCATTTAAGAATCAGCAAGAGAAAAGAAAGGAATTAATTAATCAAAACCATTCTGGAGGAGTTTCTGACGAGGATTCGAGTCTGCTTTCTAACCCATCACCTATAGTACCATCATATGGCTCACTTCTAGATCTTAAAGGGGGTATTTACTATATGGCCAAGGATCAGCTAGGATGCCGGTTTTTACAGAAGCAAATAGAAGAAGGAAGTCCACAAGACGTGGATTTGATATTTCATGAGATTATTGATAATGTTGTCGAACTTATGATAAATCCTTTTGGTAATTACCTCATTCAGAAATTAATAGATGTCTGCACTGAAGATCAGAAAACGAAGATTGTTCTCATGGTGACTGATGATCCTTGGGTGCTTGTTAAAATTTGTTCGGACACACATGGGTATGATCCTTACATCTCTCTGCTTAGTTCCTAGAAAAACCTTAGTCCTAATTGTTTTTTGTTGTTGACTTTACTTTCTGGTGCCAGCACATGCTCAATACAGAAACTGATCAAGAGTCTCAAAACAAAGCAGCAGATTACGTCACTTACAATGGCACTTGAACCAGGTTTCCTTGATCTTATAAAAGATGTCAATGGAAATCATGTCTTGCAGTGTTGCTTGAAGTCCCTTGGGCACAACTACAATAAGGTAAGCATGTGCTCTACTGATCAACTGCAGAATATGTTTATTACATTCCATGTCTTTGGAGGTAAATGATATGTACATAATTTTAGTTTGTTTTAGTTTCTCATAGAACAATTTCTGTTTACCTTCCTGAATGAACTCCAGGGCAGTAAAAAAATTGTCTCAGTAACAAACTTCTGAAAGAAATTGTTGTCTGCTATTAGATCATCTATCATTTATATTCATGCAATATAAGAATTCATTATTAGCAAACAAGGCAAAAAAAACAATAGTAACATACTAACATGTTGACCGCATGTTTGAATGACCATTTATGCAGTTATCTCTGATCCATCCCGTTGTCTACTATACATAAATATATGATGATGGCGATGAACCGCAAATATCAGCTACATCTATGTTCATCTCATCTGTAATCTAGTCAACTCAGAGTACGACGATGGATATAGGAATAAAATAGTTTACTCTAACCCTGATAACTAACACTTTCCACTTTTTCTAATGGTCACCGATTCATTGTTCAAGTGAAATGTATAGGAACAATCAATCAAAACCATGTGATATGTTGTCTGATCTCTGAGAACCGACATTAAGTTACCTATAAAAAAAATTACGCATGCACTGTACCACAATGGTTTTTTTATCTTTAACTGCTTGTTTACTTCACCTACAAATCCATTTGTACATCGCTCGTTGACCCTACTAAACATTAAGTTGATTTTTTCTCCATTTTGTCAAAAAAGCTATTATGTTATACTATCAACCTTTAAATTTTTAGACTATCTCTGGCCCTGACTTTGTTAATGTATATGACTTTCAGTTTCTTTTTATCGCTGCTACAAAGTATTGTGTTGAGATTGCAACGCATCGCCATGGATGCTGTGTTTTGAATCAGTGCATTGCCCAATCGACTGGGAAGTTTAGAGAAAAGCTAATTTCAGAAGTTTGTTTTAATGCACTCATGCTTGCTCAAGATTCTTTCGGGTAAAAACTACTTGTTTAACATCACTAATGTGGGTAATCTAGTAGACTTGTAATAATGTTTTTCTGTTCCAATTGGTGTTTTCTAGCATTTAACTGGTAGTCAGTAGAACATCCCACATAAGAATATTTCGGCTGGATCTTATATTTATGACATGCATTTACACAACATTATCATGAGTTGCTCCTTAAATTGATCAAATGTACATGTTTTAATGTCTCAAGTAAAAATCAAAGTAGTGCTTTACAGTTCTTTTTTCAAGAATTTCTTGTACAAATATTTTTGTGCTCAGAGCTTGAATTTGTATTCTCCAGGTCCTTCCTTTTTATCTAGTTCAAAGATTTTGAGATAATAATTTGAGGACATCCTTATATGTTTGTATTGTATTACATACTTTTGTTTCTTCTTAAACGTCCAACAAAATGAGACAAAGGGAGGGAACTTGATGAAGTTAAATGACAGAAATATATTTTAGGAGGTCAGCAACTTCATTCTGCATATTTTTTAGAGGACTCTAGTACATTGTGTAGAGTGTAATGAAAAGTGTCAAGGGGAATTGAATGAATAATTATAACAATTGGTCCCTCAGGCAACTTCATAAACCAAATTGATAGGAACCTTCTAACGCAACACAAAGGATAAGTCCAGCAGGAAGGGATATCAGAACAATATGAAGTTGCAATTATTGTTGTCTTCTGATGAACTTGTCTATATGGATTAATCTTATACTTCTGTGAACTTTTGCACTATATATCCCTACTGAACCTGCAATATGTTTTTTTTTCCCGTACTGGTATGGTTTTATGTGATGCGACTCATTAAGCTTGATTCACAAGTTGCACATCACAAAAACTTTCTGTTCGACCCTGCAGAAATTATGTCGTCCAATATGTAGTGGAGCTTAAGATCCCAGCAGCTGCTGCAACTTTGCTTTCTCAGTTTGAAGGGAATTTTGTGTACCTTTCAATGCAGAAGTTCAGCAGCCATGTAGTTGAAAAATGTCTCAAATTTTCCGAAGAGAGCCGTCCAAAAATCATAACTGAATTTCTGTCCGTGCCTTACTTCAACCAGTTGCTTCAAGATCCATTTGCCAATTATGTTATTCAATCTGCATTAGAAGTTTCCAAGGTATGAATGATACCCTTCTCAAGTTTCTGATATACTTCCTCTGATATCTTTTTTACTATGTGAACAAGTTTGTAATTAGTTAAATGATCCAATTTATTCACTGCCAATTTGGAGATTCACTTGAATAATGTCAAAATATTGAACACTTTCTTAATACTGCTCTGCACTGACATCTTGAATTATGAAGCATTTCCCGTTTTCTTTAGTCAAGTACGCGAGACTTAATCAGGATTTTAGTCATCAACAAATTTCAGAGTTTAAGTGACTACATCAAAAAATTATATGTTCTGCATGAAGGAAAGATCTCTTACCCTTGTATGGTGTTCCTTCTATAGTTTGCATCACTAATGTCTGTGTTCGGCTTGTTTTGGCCTTAAACCAGGGCGCTTATCATGCTGCATTAGTTGAAGCCATTGCAGCACATTCTCTCCTCCGCACCAGTCCCTATTGCAAGAAGATATTTTCACGGAACCTCTTGAAGAAGTGATGTAGTTGCTTATTGTGACGTGTTGTTGTTCCACAGATCGTAACTATGATAATTACTTAACCCTGTTTATGGCTGTGACAGTTGAAGATTATCTGCCAGAATCTCGTTTTTTTCGGGCCAAACAAGTTTTTTGTGCATATGTTGCAGTACTTAGATTAGGAGCTTATGTTGAAGACAAGGTTTACCTATCAACATTAGTATGGTTTTTTGTGTTTGCGCCGATAAGCTACAGCTTACAAGTCTAGAACATATCCGAAAGATTATTGATGGTGTCAGTTCTGCACCAATATTTTGTTGTGCTAATTCATATAGTTCTGAACACACTTGCAGATATATTATGGATATGATGCATACATATGCCTAAGTTTTTATAAAAATTTCATTAATAATTCAGTTGCTTTCCTTTACAATTAAATAGCACTTGAAGGGAGCTCAACGAAATAACCTCTTAGCGATTTTCAAGATTCAATTCTCGCTCATCCTGGAATATTATCTTCTAAGCTATACTAAAAAAAATGGCACTCTAGAAGATCCTTTACGTTAAAAGAAGTATCAACACCACATTAAATACAAGATTTTAAGAGATCAAATCTGGTCAACTTGATCCAGAAAAAGAAGTGTAGAACTGTCCATTCTTTTGTGAATTGTGGTATGAAGTGCTTAAAAAGCAACACACTGTACACTCCTAAAATAGAAGTTACTCCCTCCGTCTCAGCAGGTTGTTTACGCTTGGGAGGAAGGGCTTAGCACGCATTTTAACGCTTATAAAACGTATAGTTTAACTTTTATTCAGCAAAAAAAAATTAAAAAATAAATTATAGAACAATATTTTATAAGAGCTTAAAATGCGTGTCAAGTGCACAGTTCCTGATGTAAAGAATCTAATGGGACAGAGAGAGTATTTTGGAATATCTCTAAAAATTTAATAATGCATTTATTTAGGACAGTAACGCATTTGCTCAGAGCAGAGACAATTTGAAAATCTGTCCATGAAGCTGCTGCATGCAGTAGAGCAGTACACATTTGTTCCCTGGACCACCAACATCTCCCTGTTGGATCATTTTTGTGTGTATTTGAAAAAAGTAAGTTGCTCCCTTGATAAAAATGCCACCACATATATTAAAGAAGTTGCATTTATCTTGTAACTGTCCAAGTAATGTATCAGTATGTTATTTCAGCAAAAAAATGGAAGAAAGATGAAAAAGGTCAAGCTACTAGACAAACACAAATTAGTTCAGTGAACAGCCAAGAACTTCAATACTACACACCATGAAAAGCAATATGGGCATACCAATCCAATTAGATAGTAGTCCATAGGTCCCATCAACATGTTACTAAAAATCTAAAAACATAACAAAATCCACAAACACAAGTCAAATCAGATGAGAACATACTCCCCCATCAGGCATAATTATGGAAATACACAAGAATAGAGATTATAATTATAATCATGTGAAATGATTTGGTTAGCCCTAACTTTACACCAATGCGATGCTGCTATCACCACCAGGGGGTTTGCGGGCTCCTAGGCAGACACGAGATTCTACTTTCCCATCTGCGAAAATGTTGCTACCACTCATTTCTCGCAACTTTGCTGAACTTAGTGGTTTGTCAGATGCTGGAGGAGTATCACCTTTAAAAATGTCATTTCCGGACAGCTCCGCAAATTTCTGGTCAGGAATCTTCTTTGAGGTCTTCACTACATGTTCTGCATTATTATCACCACTGGGACCTCCATTTGGCTACATGTTCAAAAGGAACATTTAACTCATTAGTTCTCAGGTTACAGAACAAATGCAATAATACCATCACAAAAGCTGGACAGTACTAAACAATCCATGTAACCTATAGTTAATACCTATGTATTATTACCACAACCAATCATCAGACATGTAATGTATCACTCTTCTTAACAGAGGGAGGGGGGAGGGAGACTGCTTTTAGGACATACAGAATTATGGAACTAATTGTGAATCTTAGAATATACATATCAGTACTCAATTACCACATCCATATAATGCCTTACATAAGAGAAAGATGGGCTTACTTGGTTGTGTGTAGCTTCGCCAATGGTAATGCTTTCCCTCAATGCCAATGCACGAGCAGCCAAAGGGCGAGGTTGAATTTCTGGAGGAGGTGCGAAGATGTTATGTCCACTAAGCTCCTTGCACTTGGCTTCAGAAAGCTGCTTCTTCAGCTTTGCCTCGGCTTCACTTTCCAATGTCCCACTCAGCTCCCGTTGCTTTGCCACCTCAGGAAGAGAAGCAGGCTTCTTAGGAGAAACAGTTCCATCTTCACCAAATGAAATGTGGCTGATTCCAGCGACTGCTTGCTGATGAGATCAAATAAAGAAGAATGAAGTTATTCTCAAGTTGGACAATAAACATCAACATACTTCTGGTCTGCGAACAAATTTACTAAAGCAACTGTCCAAATAATACCTGGTACATGCGTAATCCAGTTTTGTTAGTTGGGTCCGTACCATCTAGTTCTGCTGTATCACTCTCTGCATCAGCCGCAAAGATGTTGTTTCCTGTAATCTCCTTCAATTTATAACCAGAACAAGGCTTCCTGAAGCAAACGAGGTCAAGTGTTTCAGCAAACATAAACTTTTTAGTATATTCTGCATTAAGTTGCATCAGACCTGGCCCGTTTAAACTGTGTATTTAAGACAATTATCTGATCACTGGCAATTAATATGAGGAGAGAAAAAAAACACAGAGTCATTTCAGCAGACTTGCTTATGTAATTAGGAAGCAGGTTCACTGAGACCGATGTTATGTTGTTTTCTGTTTTAGAATTTAGATATCACTAAGGGTTGGGATAAAGCATGTTTGTGTTACTTTCAGTGACGCAACTTCTGTTATCAAATATGTAAGCGTTCTGCACGCCCAAGAAAGTCTAATGACTTAAATGACCACATTGTAGTAATCAACCCCTCCCGCCTCTTCTCTGAGGTAGTAATCATATATACTTTATATACAGGGGAAGGCAACAAGACAACGATGTGAAAACGGTAAAAAATAAGTAATACAAAATCCAGTGCAACACACAAGTGCGTGGTCAACAACCAGTACCACAAAGACTACAACCAGAATTAGACAATTACTATAGAGTCCATAAAATTACCCACTGAGCTACTACGAATACCAAATAAAAGTTGCATATATTAAAATTTGTCACTCAGCCAATTGTAACGTTTTTACTGAAACCAAGCATCAAAATCATGAACACGTTTTTCTTGTGCGTGCAAGATGGTATTTTTTTACTTGGATAAACCAAAATTCGTTTGAAATATATTCATAAACCTCTTTGTTCTAGTGTTGTTAATAGATCTATCTAACACATAAACATCCGGAACAATAGCAATAATGATCACATCAATAATGATCTAAAGAGGGTTTTTCCTAATCCGGACCAGTAGCAATATTGATCTCAAGAAATCCAAGAATGAAAGACTCAACAAATATAGTAAAATTAGTTCACCAACTTGTCACCTACTAATCAAATCATGTAAATCATATCAATCCCAAATCAAATTCAAAATTAACCAAACAAATGATTACTATTAAGATCAGACACCAATACAAATAACAAAAACTACTTCACCAAGCTGTAACCCATTAACCAAATTAAGTAGATCATTTCAATCACTATCAGTTTCAAAAGGATGACATTATAAAACGCCTTAAATATCAAACACATTTTACAACTATGGATATGACTATACCAACTTGCAATCTACAAATTGAATTGAGCAGATCAATCAATCAAAAACCACTTAGAAAACACTTTAAGCAAGCAAACACTTTATACCAATAACAAAACGACTTCACCAACTTGAAATCAACAAATCAAACTGAGCAGATCAAACCACTCACGCAACTTCTGGAGAAATAATAATAAAAAACAATTAAATAAACAAACACATAACACGAATAACAAAAGTAGATCAACTCAATCACAGATCACTTTCGAATTCAGAAAATAAACATTTCTAAATTTTCAAAAATTTGATTAATTTTTTCTACCAAACAATAACAAATCAGTAATTCACTCCAATTAAAGAAAAACATAATTGAACAACACAT
>PHNY01205500.1:0-11483 GCA_003724115.2 Anethum foeniculum | reverse complement strand
GGGAGAGAGAGAGAGAGAGAGAGAGAGGAGAGAGGGAGAGAGAGGGATCTTAAACCTCTTCATCAAGCTCTCAACTTCTTCATCAGTGACTTGTCCTCCAAACACGACCTTACTTATTCCATCAGATGGCTGTAATTCACAAATTCACAAATATATATAATGTCAAATCAGCTCAAAATGAAAAGAAATAAATAAACATTTTATATTCAAGATGATTAGAGAGAGAGAGAGAGACCTGGTGAGAAGTGGAGCGAGGAGCGGTGGCCGGAGAAGCGGAGACGGGAGGAATCTCCGACCAGGTGAGTAGATCTGCGGTGGATGTGTGTGGTTTTCTCACCGGAGTAGTTGTGTTTCTGTCCATCTTTCTAGAATCTTCTCTCTCTCTCTAACACACTGCTACTGTGATGTACACTACTAGTCTTTCTCTCTCTAGAAATAACAGGGGAAATTTGAAAAATGAAATTAGATAGAGATGAGAATTTTAAAATGTGAAATCTCTCTCCTCTCTCTCTCTATCTCTCTCGATCTCTCTCGCTAGAAGTAAAATAAGTTTTAAAATTTAAAATGAAAAATTTGGTCGCGATAATAATAAAGTGTAGGGAGCTTTTGTGGCAAGCATGTGCTCCCATTCGTCCGGCACGTGTCGGTGACAGTGAGCTTTCACCACCTTCTCCTTAGCTTTTTTCCTCATATTCTCCTTTTAATTTTTAACCAATTTTGGTTTAAATACGACTCTTTTTATAAATTTCATTTAACTTAACTTTCTTTAAAAATGAAACCTAAATTATTTAAGTATTTCGGATCAACTCAAATTACCGATATTTATAAATAATTGGACTTATATGTTAAAAATAAGTAATTTTCCTACAAAAATTCAAAATCAGCGAATATCGAACTTTGAACCTGGAGTAATTCCTAGTCTCCTTCTTCCTGATATTGATTGTCAAGAGGTTAAATAAAATATAAATCGTGATTAAAAAAATTAACGGAAAATTTTCATTTATTTACTTTAATCAGTAAATTTAATAAAATATTGAGATTAAGTTTAAATTAGAATAGCCTCTCTCTATTTTAAGAAGATATAAGAGATAAATTTCTAACTCTTAAAATATTTATCGCGTAAAAAAATTAAAATACATAACTCGTTTCATTCGCGTTTTCTGCAACCGAATAATTAAATCAAACATTAATATATGATACAAGATTCTAACTATTATTAACCGGATTCATGAATCATGAACCAAAAAATAAACAATTTCTTTGTGATTACATATACATTTTCAAAATGAAACACAGGAAACTTCTATGATCAATTGAAAGTTACAATTTTATTCATTTCCGACAACAATATGCTATATTATTTTATGAGTTTTTCTATTGTGTGCTCATGGGCACACAATAAGCGAAAAAATTTATAAATTTAAGCTAATTTAATTGATAAAATTATTGTGAATGCAGAAGGTTCACCATTATTATAAAAAAACAGCAAATCAAACTGGTTTAAACTTATAAATTTTCGTGTTTACGTGTGTTCGCGGGCACATAATAGAAAAATTATTATTTTATTGATCTCATTCCTATCCGTATTTAAGCTGCATAAATTATAAAATTTGAGTACAATCCACTTCACTTTAACTTGAAAAAGAAAACATACAGAAAAGGGGCATTAACGTCAAGAAGAAGCATGCCAATAAATTGCTTACTTCTACGCCAACTTATATTCATTTTATATACGCTAAGGTAGCGTTACGTCTACCGTAACGGATAGCCTCGCGTTTGAATTCCTCCACATCAATTTACTATTTTCTCCCTGCGTACGTCTTACCGTAACGGTGTTAATCATTTTAACGAAATTATTTTTTTAATTTTACTAGTTTAAAATATGTGCGATTTACAAATTTTAATATTATATATATTAATTTAATTTAATTCAAAAAATTTAAAATACGGCAGTTGTTGATTTAAAATTTTAAAACTAAGTAATAAAGTTCGTGTAACGTTAAGATCGGCCAATTACATCCTTAAAAACGATATTTAGAATAATTAGGCGCCAAATAGGTATTTATATTAATTATTGCTTATAATTTTTACAATTTAAGGATTTTCTTTAGTATTACATGGTTTCTTTATTTAATTTGGATTTAAAATTTTAAGACATGAATTTTGTTGGTTTAAAAGTTTTAAATTATATGATTTGATAATAATTAAATATATACATGTATATGTTCATAATATTTTTTAAATGTAGATATTTAATTATAAGATATAAAAAGTTAATGTTTTTAGTTGAACAATATAATTAATTAGTTATTAGTAGGTATAATAATACTATTTTATTTTATTACTATAATTACCCGTGCAATTTTGAAAAAAGAGGGATTTTGTTAAAGAAAATATAATAGGTAATGTGTTTTAACTAAAAATAATAATTGATTAATTATTAGTAATTATAATAATATTATTTTATTTTATAAATAGAATTGTTCGTAATATTTTTGAAAAGACGGGTGTTTTAATTGGAAAAAATTAAAAAAAAAAAACCTAACGTGTTTTAGTTGAAAAAAGTAATTAATTGAAAATAATTGGTACCAAACCGACCGATCAAAGTTTTAATGTTTCGTCTGATATAATATAGTACTAACTTAAAACTCATGCGATGCATGAACTTTCTTTATTATTATATGATTTTTTAATTTAATTTGAATTGAAATTTTTCAGTATTAATCATTAATTTGAATTGAATTAATAGTATCTGTTATAAAGAGAATTTCGTGTAACCGTGTGTTGGAGGTTCGATTGCAGAAATAGAGATCTAGAGTGATGTTTAGTGGCGGAGTAATGTTATTTACGGTGATGGCTGGACTTGTATGATGACTCCTTAATAAATAAATAAAAAATGAGTTATTTTTCTTACTTTTTTTCGAGTGTCAATTCACATAATTATACAAGATGCCTTTGTAGTATGCACCATAATCATAATCAACAAATCATGATATTTTACAGGTTTGTGGTGGGATTGAAGTTTACTCAATTTAGTTATATTTGGACAATATTATTTTGACTTTTATCGAATTCGGATTCAAACCCGATATTCAAAAGATAATCAGAATTTGACCAGGTTCTCACTGGTTAAACATAACATCCATTCAAATCTACACTTCTATACTATACTATTATAAGCAAACACATGTACAATTGAGTTGGTTGGTTAACACATTTCAAAAATAAGAACATGTTGCTTCTTTTCCGTAAACATACATCCAAGAGTAACGAGCCTATTATCTTTAACATGTTTCAGTCACCCAATTTTTTTTTAAAAATTCATATATTATAATTAACTAATATTATTCTAACTAAGAAATAACTATTCTCACTAAAACATATATATATTCTTATGCCGGTTATATATTTTTCAAAACCAATTCATCATGTACTTTTTTGTTTTAAAACTTATTTTAGTGATTATAATTATTTAAAAACATATAATCTGATATACTAATTTCTTTAACAAATTTATTTGCTAAAGTATTAAATAATTAATATTATAAGTAGTCGCGAGCCGCACAGGTCATAGGCTAGTATATTATAAATATCGAATTTTTTACCATGTGCACATGGGCACACAATAAGCGTGCAAATTCATAATTTTAAGTTATTTTGATTGGTTCCTTCTTTAGATAGTGGTGGACCCTCCTGCATTCACAAAAATTTCACCAATGAAATTGACCCAAATTTATAAATTTTCGCGCTTATTATGTGTCCATGGACACCTGGTACAAAAACCGTATAAATATTGCAAAAAATCACACTTTATCGATTATACACACTATTTCACATTGTGTGCATGATTTTGAATTTTTTATATCATTGCTCATGTCTTTCAAAATATCGATCAATAAATATCACTTAAGATTATTTTAAGATGTTGGAAGATACTAATTTTTTTTAAAAAGCAAATGCGTAGATGGTAGCAAAATAGGGTCATGTTGGTGTTCGCCAGGCGGATTCAAATTTAAAAAAAATCGAGTTACAAAGTCGGCGTATTTTTCGATCTACTCCTTGATTTTGTTTTTTAAAATTGTCAAAGGATGTTAATGATTGTTTAATTGTTCTTTAACTTTCTCCAATTTTGATGAAGTGAAGGAAAGTTTAAATTTTAAAATAATTTTAAAAACTAGAAAGCATATCAATTGATCTTTTTAAAAGTAATTTTTTTCTTTTATTTTCTCTCTCATTTGTAATCTCGAAGCGTAATCTAAAGTCAAGTTCTTGCAATTTATTCAAGGAAAATGTTAGTTATCCTGAATATTTTTCTTAAGTATTCCCTGATATGTCATGTAATTATTGATAAATTTTTCCATATTAATATAGAATTCAACATATATATATATATATGAGCTTACAAAATAAAAGTTATCATTATTAGAACAATAAAGAAATAATATAAAATCTTGAAAATGTTCTTCCTCTAACTTTGGGTTTTAGAACAACTGAATACTTAATATGATATTAAGGTTTAGGTAGGCCGAAAAACTCAGATTCGAGCACCTCCAAAATTCTCACAATTTATATTATGAATATGAAAAACGAAGTTATACCCTAAATATGAGTACCCATGATCAACTTTTCAACCCAAAAATGGGGAAGATAAGAAAAATTCGAAAACTTTTCTTTATGTAGATAATACCAAAATATCAAGTATTCTCGAGTGAAGGAAGTAATAATATAAAATTTTTCTCTAACATTTTGAAACTTTAGAGTAACTGGCTTTTAACAATTATATATTGAAAATTGTTTGAGGTACAACATTACTATTTGTTTTATTATTTTTTGATACACAAATAATCATAAAAATGTTCGCTTATGAAAATGATTTCAAAAAGAAATAGTTAAGATAGGATTATGATGGTGAAACATAAAAGTAGGAGATTAGTAAGCAAATCCTTGTATTAGTGTTCAAGATTAAAGCATAATTAACGGTCACAAAAGTCATAATTCAAGGATTAGGTAATAATATTCTATATAAGGAATACATATTTGTTTCACTTGAAGTTGAAGTTAAAGGTTAAAATTTGTGAGTGATGCGTAGAGAGTAGCTTTGGCCCGGTTTGACAAATCTTATAAGTAACTTATTTTCAGAAAAAGTACGTATATATGTACTTTTTCTGAAAATAAGTAACTTAATTTTTATAAGTAAAATAAGATTTGATTTTCAATTTTTATAATAAATATTTTTATTTGAAAAACATTTTAAAAATATGAATTTTTTTTTAAAAATAAATTATTTATAAACAATAAGTTATTTAGCTAAACGAGACTTTGTAAAGAAATAATTCATCATTATCCCATTGTCATAGCCCACGCTTTGAGTGGATCCGTTTCCCCATCGGCCCATCCTATGTCTTCCCCACCTAGCTTTAGGAGAAAAGCAGCGTTAATGACATAATTCTATTAGATTTTAGATAAAGGAAAATATTAGAGGTATGTAATTGGTTTTTGAAATTTTTTATTAATGACACTGGTATATCTTATATTAGTTATAATAAAATATAATTTAATACATTAAAAAAATTCTGTGTATAATTCATTTACCATATATTTATGTCAATTAATAATAATTATATTTATTAATAAAATATTTTTTTATGTCACATTTGTGTCATATTATATCATCCGTGGGATGCACGATAATTTTAAATAATTGTTATTTTATTATTTCATTTTATTATTAATCAAATTTGTTTAAAACAGTAAGTATGTTTGAATAAAAATATCCAAATATATATTTTATTAGAATAGTTTATTTGTAATAATTAAGCATGTGAAAATAAGTAAATGATTTTTAATATATTAAAACTAATAAATTATGCTTTAAAATAAATAGGCCATATATTTCAATTAAAATATTTTAATTTAGATTTTAGGTGATTGGCATTGAACATCTATATAAAAACTTTTAGTATTATATTTTACTGTTATCACCAATTTGATTTAGAAAGTGACCAAATTTCATGCGATCACACTAATAATTAAACTTTTAATATTTCGTATTTATTATAACAATATAGATTATTAAAATTGGATCGTTTATATATATCATGAGATAACCGTACTTTCGAAATAAATTTTAAATTTGTACCCAATAAATAATACATGATATTTTTTTATTCGTGAAAATAAAACTAAAAATAACAGGAATCTTTACAAACCCTGGTCAATTGAATCTTGAACCGGAATCTTTACCCGAGCTTCTTTTGATACAACAACAAGAACAGAAAATTGAAACGTAGTTGAAACCGAATCATGTAAAATATAACGAAAATTAAAACCGAAAGATCGAACACCACCACCATTCTTTTGTGCAGGTGTTTTAAAGTATTTGAATTAATTGAAATAATTATCAACTGTAGCACAAAAAGAGTATGTTCACTACTTGCAATACACGTTAATAGTTACTCATTGAAATACCAAGTCATGAATTGTGCATGCTAAATTTTTTCTTCTACAGAACACTCATACAGACTTCCTCACTGCATAAAGCTCTTAACAACTTAACAAAACCTTAATCGATTAAGCATGTCTCAAGGCGAAAAGTTTGATGCAGAAGGATCTCGTAAGAAACAGGTATTATCAACAGAATGCTGGTATCCGTTTAGTAGCGAAGAAGTTGCTCATGCATTTCAGTTGATGCAGTCATATGTGTAATAGTAATAAACTCGAAGTAGCTCATGCATTCCAGTTGATGAAGTCATATGTGTAATTGTAATTGTAATAAACTCGAAGTAGCTCATGCATTCTGGTTGATGCAGTCATATGTGTAATAGTAATAAACTCGATAGATTAGTACTCGATAAATTTTTATTATAAATTCTCATGTTATAAAATCTCAGATTGTACATGTTTGCTCTCTCTTGTTTAGAATATTTATTTTTAGACTGTCCTTTCGCAATTGTTCGGTGAACAGGCTCTCATTACGGATGATGACAAAGTTGCCGCGAATAAAAACATGTTAGCTTGTCCCATCTGTTATAAGCTATTAGATTTGAATGGCGCGACACAATTATCTGTGTAAGTTCTCTGTTCTGTACTTAGAACATGTTGTCTTTTTTGCTTTACTTAAGTAATTTTCTGCTTTGCATTTGTTTACCTGTAACAGATAATCTAGTATTTTTTCGACTTCTTTTTATTTCGATTTCTTGTTATATCAGTTTTATGCTAATCTGCTATAGGAACACTGCAGCAGAGTCTAGTTTTCATTGTTGCACCTGCAGGAAGGAGTACTTTGGAAATGAAATACATCTTAACCTAACTCTAGCTAGTGGATCAAATGCCTATGCTGAATCTATGCCCACTTCTACCAAAATTTTCAGGTATGTCAGTATGTGCCTATAGCTAGTAAGCGATCCTGACGATACTGAGTGATTCGATGCCTAATCCGTTTCTGAATCCAATTTGTCAAGTCAATTGACATTTACATGGACTAGTGTCTTGTGTGTCAAATGTGAAATGAGATTCTTCAAGCCGATACGATATTGCCATGATATGTTTACTGCATTTCCTCTTATATCTGAGCATCTTAGCATGTTTTTACTAGAACCCCTGTTGTATCTTTTCTGTATGAGCGGGGCTGGAGGCAGTCATTTTCTGTGCTAGGTGGTTTCCCAGGTGCCGAAAAAGAGGTAACTTCAAATTTCTATACAACTGGGAAGGAACATTGTAAAAAAGAAAATTAAACTGATACAACAAGGCAACTGTATTTCTTGCAAAGTTATTTGGAATGCACAGAGGTTTCAGGAATTGTCACTAAGCCTTAATTCATTGACAGTAGTAGGCTTCTAATGAAGTACTACTTTTTACTGCAGTTTGAGATGATGAAAGATTACCTTAAGCCAGTTCTAGGTGGAAACATTATTGATGCTAGTTGTGGCAGTGGGATGTTCTCACGGATTTTTGCCAAAAGTGGGCTATTCTCCCTTGTTGCTCTGGACTTCTCGGAGAACATGTTGAAACAGTGTTTCAAATTCATCAAGGAGGAGAAAAACTTCCCAACAAAGTACTCACCAATTTGAATCTAGTTTTTATTGGTGTAGATACACTCCAAATTGAATTCTATCTCTGCATGAAATTTCCCGTAATTTTTTTAACATGGTCTAATTTTTCTTTTTGTAGAAACTTAATATTGGTTAGAGCTGATATCTCCAGACTTCCATTTGCCACAAGTTCTATTGATGCTGTGCACGCTGGTGCTGCTTTGCATTGTTGGCCATCACCTTCAGCAGCTGTAAGAATTAAAAAATTTCAGTTTTTTTTTTTTTTTTTGGGTTTCATGTAGTGCTGGCACTCACTAAGGTGTCTTTTGTAAGCAATGGTTCATTGATAACCAAGCACTATGGTCTATGGTTCATGCTTTAGATTCACACATAGTATATAAGTGTTAGGGGTATCTTAGAAAAACTAAAAACCCAACTACGTAGCAGTGTCCTAGAAGTGGTACTTCTCTGCTACTCATTAGTTGGCGGGATATGAGTTAACCCGAACACCGCCTGTTGCCAGATTACTAGATCAGTCACAGTGACCTTCAGCTGACTTCTTGATCTGTTCTAACTTGGATGGTTACTTGTAGTTCTGGAAGCCCTGAAAAGCCCTTTGCCTTTTTTATTTTGTCACCTCTTGGGATGATTAGTTTTCGGTAACTGGTCTGTGGAATGAACATCTTCATAATGTGAAAAATAAATTTTTGTTTCTTTCCTTAGGCTTAAGAGTCCATTCAAAATTTTATAATTCGAGTGAGACAAACTGAAATTCTGTACCTTGAGAGCGGAATCTAGGAACTGGATATATAAAAAGAAGCACTATAAGAGGGGATCAGAAGATTCTGAGCATTCTGCAGCTGATGAGAAACAAATCATCAGATGAAAATTGCTGGAAAAGCGTTTAATCAGAGTAAGTATGAGAATTGGTTCTTGGTAAAGCCCTAAACAGGGTGCTAAGAACTATGAAGGCTCCTACTCTGTCCTGGTCCACAAAATTTTAACGCGTGAAATCTTTTTTCCCTCTTCCATTACATCTCTTTGAATACAGTGTGTCCCTGATCTTTGTGCATATGACCATGTCTTTTGTCCCCCCAGGTGTTAAAATTAAGTCTTGTTTTACTCCCTAAGTATCCCATTTCCGTGTACTTGAATAATTTCCTTCTTTATGAAACTCCGACCTCAAAGTAATGCCTACTACTTGTAACGATTATCTACTACATTTATTTTTGGGGTACCTGTTATGCATAATCTGATAGCCACCTCTTTCAGGTAGCTGAAATAAGCCGAGTTCTACGTCCTGGAGGAGTGTTTGTTGCAACTACTTGCATATTTGATGGCCTTTACTCATTGATCCCTTTCTTGGGGTCTGTACGACAGGTACCTTGTTTAAAATTTAGAGCATGTTTGTGATCATCAGTGGGATTAGCCGATCTATATAACTTCTACATACTATAAGAACCAGTCATCATTCTTTTTCTCGTTAAAAATTGTCACCCTCGCAAACAAGAATGTCATGCCAAATGGCAGTTGACATCCCTTGTTGGAGACGCTCTAAAGGTCATTGGGTGACTGAACAAAAAACATCACCAAAATCTGAACTCTTGATTTATTCTTATAGGGTTGATCATGTAGACTTATAACTTCACTTGTGATCTATATTTTATTGTGCTCTGCTTAAAATCATTTGTAATTTTAGCTTCCTAGTGATCTAAATTGTATAATGCATCACATACATGATGAAAAAGCCAACCGCAGAAATTTTAGGCTTTTCTCTATCCACGGATTTTTTTTTTTGATATAGCGGTATCTCACTTGCTTTCTTTACAGGATGCAGAGGAATCGAACCTTGTTAAAGACAAGACGTGTGCGTGAGTGTGATTAACTAGTAAAAAATAAAAGAAATTTTTCGCGGACTGATGGTTTGTCAACCAAGTGGACCAGCGCCCTTCTAATATCAGTGTCAAATCTTTTACCACTGCTGAATCTAAGTTTTCTGTATTAAGAAAGCAGTAGAATGCTGTTGTTATTTCCTCCAAAAAATCTGTGAGGAATAAGGTTTTGTGTTTTTAGTTGTTATTCATCGAGGTTTCCTTGTAAGTTACAGGGGCTAGTTCCTTTTATATGTCCAGAAAAAAATTTCACTGCAGGTCATCGGAGGAATTTCGGGCTTCAACATATTTTTATCCGAGGGTGAACTTAAAGATCTTTGCACAGCTCGAGGGCTGTTTGAGTTCACCGTTGTTCGCAACAGGCGTTTTGTAATGATTTCTGCTAGAAAGCCTACCTACTGTGGTTCTTGCTCTGAGTCTGGAAGGTTTAAGGCATCAACTTGAAGATCTTTCTACCCGTCCCAATTTACTTGTTCTTTTTAACTTTGACTCATATTTTAAAGTGTATTGACCGCATAATTATATTTTTCATTTCTAAGTTTTCTTTCAAATAAAAAATTCAAATTCAAATTTTTATTCACAAAAGAAATAAAAAATAATTAACCGAGCTATACAGTCAATCCACCTTAAAATACGCGTAAAATTCAAAATGGACAAGTAATTTGGGACGGAGCGAGATATAGATTATTTAGTAAGTCAGTTGTATCAAGCCGATTAATTATACATATTTTTCATATATAGTTTTTTTTTTTTTTTACAGTTTTGAATCAAATGCAGCGGGTATCACTTAAACCACAGCAAAGAAAAATGACTTCCATTTTTTAAAGTAAGTATAGAAGAAGCTAAATACGGTTGCATATTATATAATTTTTTTTATAGAACTGTAAATCGCAATTTTATAAATATTTTTATAAAAACAATAAAATTACGAATCAATCAATTTTTTTTTGACGATTTGCGTTTAAATTTGAACGGTGCCTCGTGGCATACAAAAAAACACGTCAATTCATACTCCCTCTGTCCCATTCAATTTTTTACGTTATTTTTTGGCACGTTTTTTAAGACTTCTTTAAAGTATAGTTTCATAAATTTTTTTTAAAAAAAATTATCTGAATAAAAGTTTAAATATTAAATTTTTATTCGGAAAAAAAAAATTTTAAAAAAAATTATAGAACTACCCTTTTATAATTGCCTCCAAATACGTGCAAACAATACACGTATACAATTGAACGGGACGGAGGGAGTAGCAAACAAATAGAGATTTTTCATTCCCATTGACACACACATACATACCGTACATACATCTTCTCTGCAATTTTCATTACATACATAGTCAGCAATTAATGGCAAGCTTATGCTGCCATTTCGTCTTAGCACCGAGTCGAATCGGTCTTAACTCGGCTCGCACTCTTCTCAAGCCCTGGTCAACTCAATCCTTCACCCGAGTCTTCGCCCGAGCATCAGTAACTGTAACAGAATCAGTAATCTCTCTCTCTCTCTCTCTCTCCCCCCCTCTATCTCTCTCTCCTCCCTCCCTCTGTTCTCTCTCTCTCTCTCTCTC